>PVJL010015920.1:0-22619 GCA_004026885.1 Lyroderma lyra
ACTGTGGAAGGCAGTGTGGAGGTTCCTCAGAAAATTGGGAATGGAGCTACCATTTGACCCAGCAATCCCCCTTCTGGGGATCTACCCAAAGAACTTGAAAACCTTTGTCCGCAAAGACTTATGTACCCCAATGTTCATTGCAGCACTGTTCACAGTGGCCAAAACATGGAAACAACCAAAGGTCCCTGCGACAGATGACGGGATAAAGAAGCTGTGGTACATATACACAATGGAATATTACTCAGCTGTAAGAAAAGATGAAATATTGCCATTTGCAACAAAATGGATGGACCTGGAGATCATCATGCTTAGTGAAATAAGCCAGACAGAAAAAACAAAGAACTGCATGATTTCACTCATATGCGGAATATAAAACTGACAGCAAAGAAAAAAAGAAATGAACAAACAAATAACCCATGGACACAATCAATAGTTTAATGTTTATTTGGGGACGAGTGGGTTAGGGAGGGGAGAAAGGGGACGGGGTGGGAGAGGAGGGGGGGAAGCTAAATATAAGGTGATGGAAAGAGAAGTCCCATTAGGTGGTGAACTTATTATACAACAAGCTGACAATGCACTGTAGAATTGTATGCCTGAAACCTATGTAATCCTTGCTAACAGATGTCACCCCAATAAGTCTAACAATAAAAATGAATTTAAAAAAATAACATGCATTTAAATTCATGTAAGAGAATGCCCCTTAGTTTAATATATATTTAAATCCATCCTGTGTAGTGTTCTTGGTGAAACTAGAGCCTGGTTATAGACACTACTGTAAAACACAAGACTGTCTTCAGATAACTTCTACCATGAAAAGGCCCTCTGGGACTGGAATATAAAAAACAAGATCAGAAGTTTTAATCCAGAATTGAAGTGAAGGGAAAGACAACCATTTAAAGTGGATTCCTTAGACATTTCATCACATATAAATGGAAGTAGTTAACTCTGGAAGAGATTACCAAAAGAATAAAAAGAAACTAATACAACTGGGGAAAAAAGTATATAAATCAATGGCTTTTATTATATTCATAGGGTTATGAAATCACCATAATCTAATTTTAGGACACTTTAATCATCCCCAAAAGAAACATTGTACCGTTTAGCAATCACTGTTTATCCACCTATCCCCCACAACCACCTCCCAGACTTAATGCAACCATTAATTTACTTTCTGTCTCTGTGGTTTGCTTATTCTGGACACTTACTTTGTATGAATAGATTCATACAATATGCAGTCTTTTGTAATTGGCTTCTTTCACTTAACATAATATTTTTAAGATTCACCCATATTGTAGCATATATCAGTACTTCATTTTTTTTATTACTGAATAATATCACATTATATGGTTATACCACATTTTGCTTATTCATTCATGAGATGATGGACATTTGAATTGTTTCTTTCTTTTGGCTATAATAAATAATGCTGCTATAAATATTCATGTACAAGTTTTTATGTGAACAAGTTTTTGGGAGGGGGATCTCCCAAAAAACAGAATTAACTTCTGGAGGGTGGGCCCTTGTAGTACAGGCTTCCCTGACTAGGTGAGTGTTCTAGGAATCCATCTGCGTCAGTGTACCAGCTGGCCTTGTTGTGACAAGTTGTGTTCAACTTCAGGGAATTTTTTTTGGAGACTCTTTCAATGGGTTTGCCCACTTCATGTTGGGTGATTTACAGAAAAAATGTGCAGCATGACAACAAACTTCCCTGAGTATTTCTCAGTTTTTGACTAAAAAACAGCATGACTCCCATGCTCTACCCTCCCTATTCAACCGATCTTGTCCCAAGTGATTTTTTTTTCCTTTTTCCTAATGAAAAAGGTACTCAAAGGGAAATATTTTGTCATTGTGGAAAAGGTGAAACAAAAAACGGCAAAAACACTAAAAGCTATCAACATCAACAAGTTCAAAAACTTTTTTAAGCAATGGAAAAAGCATCTTAATAGGTGAATTGCATCAAATGGAGAGTACCGTAAAGGTGACTGCAGCTCAAACATGTAAGAATAAATACACAATTTTTCATAAATAAATGCTGGGTTTTTTGGGCTCCCCCCTTGTATGTTTTCAGTTACCTTGTTTATGTACGTAAGAATGGAATTGCTGGGTCATATGGTAACTCTATGTTTAATTTTTACAAAAACTGTCAAACTGCTTCCCAAGTGGCTTCTCATTTTACATTCCCACTGGCAACGTATAAGATTTCCAATTTCTCCATGTCCTAATAGCAATAACAATATAGTAATAACACTTATTATTATCTCTCTTTTTTATTATCGTCATCCTAATAGATGTAAAATATTAGCTCATTATGGTTTCAAGAAGCCTGTCTGTGAAAAACTAATGATGTTGAGCATCTCTCCTATGTTGATTGGCTTTGTGTATCTTATTTAGAGAAATATCTGTTCAGGTTCTTCACCCATTTTTAAATTGGATTATTCGTCTTTTTGTTATTGAGTTGTAGGAGTTCTTTGTATATACTCTATATAAGTCCCTTGTGAGATACATGATTTGCTAATATTTTCCCCTTCCTGTGGGTTATCTTTGTACTTTCTTGATATTAATAGTATCCTTTGAAGCATAAGTGTTTTTAATTTTAATGATGGCCTACTGATCAATCTCGTCTTTTATCATGTGGTTTTGATGTTGTAGCTAAGAAATTATTTCCTAAGCTAAGATCATAAAGTCTTATTCTTGTGTTTTCTTCTAAGAGTTTTAGAGTTTTTTGCTTTTATACCTATGATCCATTTTAAGTTACTTTTTATGCATGGTGTGAAGTAGATGTCCAACCAAATTCATTTTTTGCATGTTGAATCCAGTTGGTCCAGCACCATTTGTTGAAAAGACTTTTCTTTACTCACTGAACTGGCTTGACCCCTTTGTTTAAAGTCAGTGGACCAGAAATGATAGGTTGTTTTTTCTTTCACTCTCAATTCTATCTAATTAATCTATATGTCTGTCTTGTGCCAATACCACAGTAACTTGATTACAGCAGTTTTTGTTTGTTTGTTTGTTTGTTTTAGTTTTGCAATATGGACATCTGAGTTCTCCAATTTTTTTTTTCTCTTTCAAGATACTTTCGGTTATTTTGGATCTCTTGCATTCCAAAGGATGTAATACTTTGCAATGTAGCTAGAAAAAAAAAAACAGAGTACATTATTTCATTTAGTACATAAATGTTGACTTTTCATACACGTTATGCTTCTGAAAAATGAATCTAATCCAGTTAGTGAACTGGAAATATCAATGCTCTTATTTGTTTTCACTATCATACAGCTACATCTTCACTTACACCATTATTATTAGGAAAAAAAGTATTCACAAATGTAAAGTTCAATATGAATATTTGTTAACACTAGGTTTATAATCTACATATTATATACTATTTATGTCAATGCATATCTGGGGATTTTTCCAATATATAGCATCCAAGAAAATGAGAAAAATGATGTATATGTATTCTCAAAAGAAAACCAGTATCATTGAGATACATAAAGCCAATCAGCACAGGAAAGATGCTCAACATCATTACTCTTCACAGAAATGCATATTGAGAACACAATGAGCTAATATTTTACATCTATTAGGATGGCTATAATAAAAAAGATGGACAATATTAAGTGTTATTGCTATGTTGTTATTTAAAATAACATTTAAGGTAACAACTCTATAGTTTCAAAAAAGGGACTACAGTCAGCCCTCTAGTGAAACATCAATGGGGACTAATCAACAGGTCATATGTTCCAAGGCAAATTATATTATCAAGAATTTAACTTTGAAAAATCACCTGAGAACATGGTCACCCATGGAATTGTGGGTGATCTGCCCAATTCGTTTTGATCATGCTTGCTGACACTTAAACTTGGCCTTTTTTTCTAAATTTTAGGAATATTTTTTAATTTTTAGATGTGTAATACCTAAAATTAACAATATGAAATGTACCATTAACACTATAAGATTTTTCAATCTATCAGTCAGCATTAAGTACTTAGGGAAAAATATTAGATTTTGAAGGTGACTTGTAATTTGTTGTCTTGGTAGTATACTCAATATTTTGTTTTTTAAAAATTTGCATTCCATATTAGTTTATGCCTGATATTTCTGATACATGCCTTATAATGTACTTTGCTTATTAAAAATACATACATTTTCTTTGAAGTATATCAGTATTGCATTATTTAAAATATTTCTGAGTACTTAACTATCATTCTACTTTTTTTTCCTATCCTTAGATATCAGAAAAGATACCATGAACCAAACAAGGCATTCCATTTTAAGTTTATACAAAATGGAAGGTAGCATGTTATTCTGTGTTATTTCATCATGGCACCTTTAACAACTTGCAACTCTTCTGAGCTCCAGTTTTTTGTTTTGTTTTGTTTGGTCTTTGCCTATCATGCTTGTGACTAAAATTAAATTCTAACACTTAAAATTACCAAGTACTTTTTGAAGGTCCTGTAATAAGGATTCTTATATCAGCCATGGGATTAGATAAAGTCACCCCTTATATCACACATTCTTATGATTACAAAACTTAAAAAAAATGGGACGCACAAATACTTAGAATTTACCTTTAGTGTATACCAAGAAAATTAATATTAATATTTATATTTATAAAGCTCTGAAATGTTGCATGGTCAGAACACCCTCTGTAATGTCAGAGATATGAAATTATGTTCTACGTAGTCTTAGATCAAGTGTTATTTATTGAAATTTTATTCTGACAATCCTTATATTACAAAGTAATGGCACACAGAGGATGGTTTGATGTTTGTAATGCCATCTATAATATCAAGAAGCTGAAGGAGGGTTTCTATTTCAGATCCAAAGACCACACTGGTCTTTTCCCCCCTTGTAGTAGCATCCTTTTTCTATCATATCATGTTCATCTAAACATATACTTAACATACAAGGGACTTGGGATACACATTGTAATAAGATCTCAATTGCAGTCAAGTTAATTAAACACAGATCCCTTTGCTCATTCTCTTCCAGTCCCTGGTTTCTTTTCTAACACAAACTCATAATGCTTGTTTGAAGAGGTAGTTTCATCTTTTCTATTAGAGCCTGGTGGAACCACCTGTTCCTTGTTGAAATGTCTAACAATTACTGGTCTCCCCTATCTTGACATTCCCTGCCCAGCTTTACCTTAGTTATGTTTTCAGTTTCTTTAAAATACCTCATAGTGTATTTGTAGTGTTTTTTAAGCTTTTTCTAAAACCATCTGGTTTCTTTTTTATTTTTATATTTTATTTCTTCGTTTCGTTGATTGCTGGACACATAAACTCACATGAGCCTAACTCACATAGGATACACATTAGGTGTAAATGGGCTCCTCTAACATGTCTTGAAAGTGCTACATTGACATTGAGTCTTGAAACATTCACAGGAACTCAAGACAAAGTTTGTATAAGGCTACCAAAAACAAAACAAAAAAACAAACAAACAAACAAACAGGGAATAAAGAGCAGTGAGTTTTTTAAAGGGAGAACTCCAGTATCTACAGCTCTCCTGCATCTCTCTAGCTGGTACCTTGGGTTCTTCCCCACTGTAACTCATTATTGTCCACTGAAATATTGAGTTCCTCAGCTAAGGTAAAGTGAGGAAAATTCCTTTTTCTTTTAGTTCCACTGGGACAAACAAATTTTCAAAAGGAAAATAATCAGAAATTTTAAGACAGCGTGTAGAAATGGTAATGCAGAATACAAACTAGTCCTGACAACTGAAATCTAGCCATAAATTGGCTTAGCTGGTGTACTGCTGGATACCTGTCTCAGCATGTCCTAAAGCAGTAGAACTCAAAAGTGGGTGATTTCATCCACCATGGGACATTTGGCAATGTCTGGAAACATTTTTGATTATCACAGTGGTAAGTGGGGATATTATTGGCATTTAGTGAGTAGAAATGAAAGATTCTGCTAAACTTCCTATATAGTACAGCCCCCTATGAAAAGAATTATCCTGCCCAAAATGTTCATGGTGCTGAGGTTGAGAAACCCTGGTCTAAGTAGCTGTGTGAGAAAGAGGGTCACCATGCTGTTTGGCCTTCCAACCCAACGTTACTTTAGTTGGTACTATTACATACTGGGAGCTCTGCCGAAGTCCAGAATCAATCTTAAAATCTATTCTAATTCAATGTAACCAGTATCCTTTTGCCTGATGACCACATTATTTTTTCCTATTGGTGAGAATTCCAACTCTGATAATTTTCTGTGCAGAGAAAATAAACCAACTATCTAATCAATGATTAAAATTTTATTAATTAGGAAGCTGGCTTTCTCTACCTCCCCAGTTCAATTTGGTTATTTAGGTACCCCTAAGAGAAGAACATTGCAGACTTTCATCACTTGTTTTCAAATATCAATAATGTAAAAGTTCCCTCAAAGAGGTCACTAGCAATTCCTTATTTAGCACCTACTGAATGTCTAATATTCTGCAAGGAAATATAGAAGATTTTTTTAAAGATTATCACCTTCACTAGTTTTATATCAATGTTTTTTGCATTCAGCTTACATTTGAGGCCCTCTCAAGGAGCAACCACATGAAATTTAAAGTACGCTGTACATATATTAAGGATTGCTTAGTTCATTACATCATGTATAGTGTCTCCTATACTGTCCAATAATAAAACTTCCTTTTGTGGTTGACTTCAAAGAAATTTGGAATGGTTTCTCTTTTCTGACAATGGGATTTAAATAATGTATTGGATTTCCTTTAAGCTACAGTGGCTAGGAAACTCAGCAAAATTTCAATCACAGAAACAGTGTACTTTGTTGTAACTATATTTCTTTTGTTATTGTTGAAATTCATTTCAAATACTGTATAATAAGGGGGGAGGTGCAGGGAGAAAAGGAGAAACCAAAAGGAAGAAAAAGTATATGCAATTAAAGAGTGCAGAAACAAATGTACATGCAGAAAATATCTGGAGAACATGATGTGATTTTTTAAAATTGAGTGCTAGGGATTGCTGTATAATTCATAAATAGCAGTACCACAGCATTTTAAAACATGGATGAGATTATCATGAGCTCTAAGTCAGAGAAAATTTGGAATAGATGGGCCCTGAAAGAAATGTGCCAATTGGTAAGAAAGGAGGATAGGTGATGCTAATTTGTGAAGAGCTTTGACTACTACAGAAACACACACACACACACACACACACACACACACAGTTTTAAAACTGAAAATATAACCTCAAAAATATAACCTCCCATTTTGAAAATAAGCAAGACAGATCGCAAGGGGTTAATTTTCCCCCCTTGCCAGGAAAATCTAGAAGGCAGATATTTTTTACTCTTGGCTCTTTCTGCCATACCACATTGCCTTTCAAGATTTCTCTTGGCAAGAGAAAGGCATTGTAGGTTTAAGCTGGAAAGTGTTTTAGAAAATGTAGCAGAGTGTAGGGTAAGCTGTGAACAGATAGAACCAAAGAAAATTCTTTAATTTTCCAGAAGGGATTTATTACTGAAGGAAAAAAACAGAGCTTGCTGCTCAGAAAGGCTTCCCAATGCCCTGCTGCATTATTGTTATGTAATAGTTCCTGTGTAGCAAAAGGCAAGATCAAAATACAGAAGTCCCTATTTACTAGGACTGGGATCTTTCTAGAGTATTATAAATTACATCCATGTCCTTTGGGCTGTCTCACCTGACTTGGAAGACAGCTGGCTTCCATTCCTTCATATTCAGAAGTCATGCAAATTAGTTATTAATAATATGGGTTTACACAAAGATAAACTAAGGTGCTTTTTTATTGTTTTTTAGAAGCAACCTATGCAATATATTTAATAGAGGTTTTAGAGGTTTGTCTTAAGTAGCAATCTTTCTAGTGTATGGAATATGTGGTTTCATATCATCACTACCTTTTAGGAAAATGAAAGGCACTAAAATATGCTTTTTTCTACATCTTGGAGAGTGAGTTTTATGAATGAGTTTGAATACTATGAACTTAATGCTTATGTTTACTACTTGATAAAAAATATTTCTCAGGAAACATTCCATTTAATCAGGCACTAAAAGAAGAAAGTAAGGACTCTTTCTCAATGACAGCTTTTCATCTGAAAAATAGAAACTCGACAACTTGGCGAAACTTCAAATGACCTACTCTCAGGTCAATAAAAAATAAAATAGTTTTGAAGCACTAAGATTAAAGATATGCTGTCATATTAATATTTGCAAATATGTCAACTTTTATTTAACATTGTGTTCTTGCTTTATGGAGACAAATATATTTCATATAAAATACTGAGAATGCCAGAAGTGTTTCCTGTGTCTCTTCTGGATTCTGAGACTTATCTCGGTACACAAAGCTTTAGGGTTATCTTTTTTCCAGATAGAAGTTTGAGATGAGAATATAATATTCTTGAATAAATAATGAACTTTTGTAAATAGATTTCAGAATAGCCTTGGAGAACCTCAAGATTCCATAGAAGGACCATTGTAACTCAGTTAATATGGGTTGAGGCGGGGCAACGTAGTTGGGGCACTCATGAGAAATCTACTTCTGCTAACGGATGTGTTCTTGAGCTCATCATTCAATCCCTAGATAGGCCTCAATGTTTTCTGGGAAATAAAGTAGTTGCTCTCTCAGCACCGTGATCCCGACCTCTTTACAGTTCTGAGAAACTCCACTAAGCTTCACAAGTTGTCCCAAAGCAGGGCTCATTGTAACCAGGTCTTCTGCTGGGCAGAAATCCCATGGGGTGTTTGAGTAGTCATGCTGTGTATAGATTTACAATTCACCACATGAAACTTGAAGGATTCCTTAGAAAACAAATTGTGTTCCACATTTCTTGGAGCTGCTCTCCACTTTTTCTTCCATACAAGTATAAATTCCTGTAGGAAACCTTTCTTAGGATACCCTTTCTTGTTCTCCTCTCTTCTTTTCACCAGAAACCCAACCCGTTTCCTCACAGATCTTTTCCACTGCCCACCCCTTTCTAATCATTGTGAACCATTCTCAGCTGCAATTTCACCCTAAAGGCCTGTGCTATTGAAGTTGGTTAACTAGGACAGTTGATGTGACTGGGCAATTTTATACTCTTGTTAACACTGGCAGCCTTATACTGCAGCGTTCTTGTTAGCATTTCAAGTACTTTGGACTCAGCTTTGGTGTATATAAAGTTCATTTCCTTTTCTTTTACAAATATTTATTGAGTACTTCTCCTGCCTGGTATTATGTTCTATACATATACAAATCAAGTCACTTCTGTATTTTCTGGTTTTTGTTTCCATGGCTAGGACAGATCATAGAATGTGGAAGACCTAGGCCTTCTTTGTTGTATTTTAGGGTGAAGCATGTCTATTGTGAAAAATAAACACAGGCTGCCTAGTGTGCATTTGGCATTCTGCTTGTACAGATATAAGTGTTGTATTTTGTAATTTTTCATTACCTACACAATTCTGGACTTAATGCTATCTTTTGCCTTAATATTTACTTTTAAATAAGAATTCAGTGTAGGGCATGTATCATTTTTTTACACATACTTTGCATGTCTCTAACATAATGCCATGCCAAAGTGGGTGCTGCTTGAATTTTTATGTATAAAAAAGAAGAAACATACTGGATGAAAGCTGTTATCTTTGAATTGTAAAAATGAATTAGGTTGGTGCAAATGTAATTGTAGTTTTTGCATTGTTGATATTTGCCATTTGATATTGAAATACATTCTTAAATAAATATTATTATGTTATACATCATTTTAATGTGCATTTCTCACTTTATGTTTTTTTTATTTTTTGGTAATGACATTACTTGTGGGTTATTTTATATTTATTTTATACTATGGAATTGATGTTAGACAAAAAGCAAATTCCAGCTATTTTCTTATTCAAGTTCAAAATGGGTTATAAAGCAGCAGAGATAGCTCGCAACATCAACAGAACATTTAGCCCAGGAATTGCTAACAAACATGCAGTGCAGTGGTGGTTCAAGAATTTTTGCAAAGGAGAGAAGAGCCTTGAAGATGAGGAGCTGAGTGAGTGGCCATTGGAAGTTGACAATGACCAATTGAGAGCAATCACCAAAGCTGATCCTCTTGCAACTACACGAGAAATCGTCGAAGGACTCAATGTCAACCAGTCGATGGTCATTTGGCATTTGAAGCAAATTGGAAAGGTGAGAAAGCTCAATAAGTGGGTGTCTCATGAGCTGACTGGGAATAAAAAGATTGTTGTTTTGAAGCGTCATCTTCTCTTATTCTATGCAACAACAATGAACCATTTCTTAATCAGATTGTGACGTGCAACATAAAGTGGATTTTGTATGACAACACGTGATGATCAGCTCAGTGGTTGGATAGAGAAGAAGCTCAAAGCACTTCTCAAACTTGCACCAAAAAAAATGGTCATGGTCACATCTTGGTGACCTTCTACTGGCCTGATCCACTACAGCTTTCTGAATCCTGGTGAAACCATTACATCTGAGAAGTATGCTGAGCAAATCAGTGAGATGCCCTGAAAACTGCAGCACCTACAGCTGGCCTTGGTCAACAGAAAAGGCCCAGTTCTTCTCCATGACAACGCCTGACTGCATGTCACACAACCAACAATTCAAAAGTTGAACAAATTGGGCTACAAAGTTTTACCTCATCTATCATATTCACCCAACCTCTCGCCAACTGACTACCACTTCTTCAAGCATCTCGATAACTTTTTGCAAGGAAAATGCTTTCACAACAAGCAGGATGCAGAAAATGTCAAATCCTGAAGCACGGACTTCTGCGCTACAGGAATAAACAAACTTATTTCTTGTTGGCAAAAATGTGTTGATTGTAATGGTTCCTATTTTGATTAATAAATATGTGTTTGAGCCTAGTTATAATAATTTGTTAATAAAATTCATGGTCAAAACTGCAATTACTTTTGCACCAACCTAATGGATTTTTACTTCTTTATGGTCCTCTGCATTTCCAGATAGCCTAATGTAAATAATTTTATACATACATACATATATATGTATATATGCATATATACATATCAATGTAAATTTGTATATCTCTATATCCACATACCTATTCTTATGGAATCTTGGGATGTCATACAGTCCTGTGTCTTGCCTTCAGAAAGATTATGTGCTCTTATCCTTATAAGAGATCAATCATCAGAAGCCCAGAAATATTAAGTTAATATAGGTTGACTCTATTTCCCTGAGACAAAAACTGGATATTGGGATGACAGAAATGGAAAGGGGTTATGCAATATGCTGTATTCATGAAAAAGTAAGATGATAACAAAAGTCTTATTACATGAACATATTGAGCTAACAATTATTTTTCAGTGACAGAACTCATATGAAAATTAAGGTAGACATAGAGAGGGTTGTATTTCATCATGGTCGTACTATGAATAGTTCTCCAGTGAAGTAATCTTACGCAGCAAATTTGAGTTTTTCAACACCTTATAATGAAACTTCTCACACTTCATGACACAATATAGCCCTCATTGTCTCAACACTTAATCTTGACTTTTCCTTTAACTACATACTATTTATAACAGAAAATATTCTTTTGACAGGTGCTATACTTCCTGGAAGACAAAAAATGAACCCTACAATGTTACAAAAGTCTTGAAAGTCTAAGCATTCTTTGCTCATTTCAGAAAAAATCTTTACCCGTCTATGAGATATAGAAATATTTTCTTTGTTTTGTGTATCCAACTGCCTCACAATTGTAGAGTTTATGAGGTTCCATGGATCGAATAGACGAGCTTCTTCTGTTTCTCTGTGTGTGGTGAGTTTCTAACTCAGGCTGTCCTGTATTTCTTCTCATTCGGGTATCTTCCTTAGTAGCACCCACTTGAACTTCTCAGTGTTTACTACACTGCATTTCTACTTGTTGATAAATTCTAAGCTAGTTTCAAAGAAATTCTCAACTACTTAAAAAAACTTAGCCTCATTAATTTCTCCTGAATCTACTAACATTTTTTAGTTGTTTTTTTTACATCAATAGTTACAAATACTTCATTTTTTTCTGGACTCTAAATTATTTACAAGATTTTTAATGTTTATGGCTATCTCTGCAGCTGAAATATTATCTTTTTCAATTAAACTAACATAAGTTTGGAAAATAGACACTTGATCTCTTGTATATATCAATATAGTACTTATAAAATATCACATAAGCAGTAAAAAAGTCTGTATTACATACCACACTAAACTCTCTAATGCAGGACTGCTGTGGCCAGACTACAAAAAAATCATAAACATACACCAAAAAGGAAAAAAAAAAAAAAAAGGAATGAACACCCTATCACAAACTGGTGTATGCTAATGTCCCACTGGAGAGTTTCACTCTAATAAAAAAAAAAATAGCTAACAGCCTGTTAAACCAAAATGAGTCTGAAAATTCTGAATCAAACTGATGTAGGGCAGAATCTCTATGGGTAGAATGACAGTAGAAATAGCAGTAAGACGCATAGTCACTGCATTCCACATTCCTAACCTGATGAGCCCATTCAGTAATCAGTAGCATTGAGACCTTTCTGGTTCTCATATGCTGAATAGGACTTAGTGACCACCTCTTGAATTCTCCAGGCTGCAGACAAGTAAGGGGGCAGTGACTGACCCATGCTAGCTCAAGAAGCCCGGCCCTGCTTGGATAAATTAAATGGAATTTCCTCTTTCATCACATTGGTAGTTTTACTGCACACATTGATTAGCATAGAACCTTATGCTAAACAATTCACATTTAGTTTTTTACAAAAAATTAAAAACAGGACAAAATTGACATTTATATTAAAATGATGGGATGGTCAGAAAACATGTAAAAGACAGTACTGTCCTGTTTAAAATGATATGTATGGTCAGCCTAAGTAATATAATCTGGAATTATGTAAGTAGGAGATGATGGAGGATAGGCCAGAGGATAGTCCCTAGGGAGGAGGCAGAGGATCTACTGGCTTACTCAAGGGTTTGAGGACACTGCACACCCAGCCATCTTGCCTACCTCTGGTCAGGAGAGTGGTCCATGGAGGAGCTATATTTGTGTATCTAAGGGCAAGTTTCTTAACTTTTAACAGACTATTAAAGAAGTTTGTGATAGAAAAAAATTTAAAGCAATGAATTATAATGTTAAATACTTACCATGATTATATAGTTGTCCTTGTTAAATAAAAGAAAATTTTCAGCTTTGCTGAACCTTTAGAATCTATGCTAGAACAATTTTCATTCCAAAAGGAAGCTTAAAAACAAAGGCAGTCAGGCCATTTTCCAAAAGTGCTTCTGAAAGAATATGGAAATAAAATTTCTATGGCAACAGAGTACTAAACCTAAATGGACATCAATGTTCCAAAGAGCAATCATAACTTAGTGATTGCTCTTAAACGGCAACAAAAGCGTTTAATCTAAGGTGAACCTACAAAAAAAACCAAGACTTGAAATAAAATTTATTATAAAAGAACAGGGGGAAATGTTTACATAAATATTAAACTGAGTTACCATCAAGGTCTAGTTATAAAACAGAATATAAAGGAATTACTATTGATAGCCTGGTAAATTATGGGCATGTGAGAGCAAAATTTCATTCTACATTTTCTCAAAAGGTGTAGCTTCAACAGAGTTCACTAATTTAAATGAGAAATGCTTCTCCTCAAGTGATTTTTCAGGTGAAAAAATGTTTAAAGAGTAAATTATCTTCATTTCTCCCCTACTTGCCTCTACTATGTTACTAAACTGTCCATGCAAATGCCACTACTGACCTCCATCATAGTTGCCAAGGTCAACAGACTTCAATGACCCCTTCTTCTTCCTAATCTTCATCTTTCTTTGCCTCTGCAGTATGTGACACTATTCACCATCTTCCCTTCAATCTTTCTGCCTGGACTTTCAGGGTGCCATTTTAATCCTCTGTTTTTTCCTTCCCCATGAACATTCTCACTTCAGAGCTATTTTAGTGAGTTTGACCCTTCTCTCTCCATCATGACAGCCAACCACTCACAAATTCACATCATTCCCTATCTGTACTGACTCTTGAGTCTGTCCACTCCTCTCCATTCACTCCATGGAACTCATCCAAGCCCTTCACCTGTTTTGTGCCCCTTCCTCCTCCATCCTCTGAACCACAATGTCTGTCCAACCTTCTACACCATTACCAGAGCTATCTGCCTAAAACTCAAATTTGATAAAATCACTACCCTGGGAAAAAAGATGGATGGTTTTCCAGTGATCCCAAGATAGTGTTCAGGCCTTATGGTGGTCCTTAGCTGCTTTCACTCATCTGCCACCCTAGTACCTTATGCTATATGCTGCCTTGTAAGTCTAATGAACTCCTACTTGTGCCTTAAAGCCAGATCAAAGACAAACTTGTCTACAGTGCTTTTTCTAGTCTACCACCTTTCCCTCTTCCTCTCTCTTTCACTGTCTTTCAGGACCTGAAAAAAGTATGTACAGTGTTCTTTGGGAACACGTAGTCACTTCTTCATGCTAAACAGTCTCATACTTTAATTGTCATGAACAAGGTGGCCAGATAAAACATAGGACATCCAGTTCAATTGGAATGTCAGATAAACAACACTTTTTTTTAAATGTAAGTATGTGCCATGCAATGTTTATAATATATTGTATTACAAAATTATCAGATTTAACTGGGTGTCCTAGAAAATAAGTTTATACTAAAAGTAATTTGTTTATATGAAATTCAGGTTGACCTGGGTACTCTATACTTTCATTTGCTGATGGCAATTCTAGTCATGAATCACATTGGATGGTAGGTAAATGATGCCAATTTGATAGCTGATGAAATGGGATGAAGCTCAGGGAGATACTTTGCCCAAAGTCATCTAGGTGAAAAAAATGACAAGACATGATTTAAGCCCAGTCTAATGCACAACTACCCACTTCAGTCTCAGTTCTCATGGGCAGTGCAAGAAAGCAAGAGGAAAGCAGCAGGGCTTGCTTTCTTGCAGGCCTGAAGCTGAACTATTAATAGCTGCCTTTCCTTCAAATCGCTTGACACTAACCATGGAGGCATTCTGCCAGCACCTGCCCAGGCTGTCGCCAACACAAGCATGAGTTTCCTCCCCATAGAAGAACCAACTCCATACTTTCCTTTTGTTTTTTGAACTTGCTGGGCCCTGCATGACTCAGCACTTGTCTTCTAGACATGTCACTGTGGCCGTGTCTTCACCACGGTCTTGCGTCTAGTCCACCCTCCACCTCAATGCCTGGAGGGCCACTTCTCCAAGTTTCCTAAGCAGGAGGGAAGAAGGCGGTAAATGATAGACCCCAAGGCTAGGCTAGTTGACTGCTGGCTGCTGAGACAGATCCAGCAGGGCTTGATAGTATGAATACTAATACAAAGAGTAGCTCCCTCTCATTATTACCTGATAGTATTAATACTAATACAAACAGCAACTACCTGTGTCTTGGATTTCTGGGTCTTTTACCTACATATATCATCTTGTATAATAATATTCTCAATACTCCTAGGCAGAATATATATCATTATCATCATTGTACAGGCTCAGGGAGGTGAGTAACTTGCTAGAAGTCAGCCATCAGAACCAAAATTCTTTCCTAATTTGCTTTGTCCCAAACTCTATGACATATAGCTTTGTCTACTGTCCCCAAGTATCAGGAAACTAAACCTAGAGGCAGTGGCTGCTCCTTCCTGGCAGCTAATTCAGCTTCAATGGAGAGTACAAGGGAGGTCAGGGAATTTAAATGACTGTCTCCCCACCCAGACTCATGGCCCCTACTTCTAAAGAGGTTCCTTGAGCAGAAACAGTCACCATCTGTCCCACCAGTTGCCAAAGTGCCCCACTGCTTGGGATAGGCTCTGTGTTGTTAGTGGGAACCAGGATAAATGAATAAGGTCTTATTATTTGGAATCTTAGTGAGCACAGAAGTACAATTTACTTCTGAGCAAGTTCTGCAGCTATTGTAACTCTTTTGCAATTAAAGTACAAGATAAAACTTGTGTTCTGTCATGCCAAGGACTTGAGGAGGAGCCTGAGTTGGTGCCAAATCAGGAGATAAATGATAAACACTGTATTCAGAGTGCAAAAGAATGTAATTAGGTTCACACTCTTAAGTAAGTTGGAAACTTTTAATCATTAGATAGCCATGAAAGGATAGTGCTCACAGATATTTACTGATATTAACATAAATCTTCCTCAAATTTATTACAGTGTATTTTGAAGAATGGTTTGGAAATAACTTTTTCACTTTATGTATATTTGCTGTTGTTATTTCTCATGAAAAAGTATCAGAAAACCCTTATTAGAAAATGCTGGTCTAGGTCCTTGTTACTCAATATGTGGTTCAGAAACCAGTAGCACTAATGTCACCTGGGAGTTCACTAGACTCTCAGGCCCCATCCCAGAACTACTGAATCTGAATCTGCACTTTCACCAGCTCTCCAGGTGATTACTATGCAATAGACTGATAAATGATTACAGCAACTGGGGAGCAGGGTGGAGGAGAGTTGCAGTGCTGGGTGGAGCTTATAGTGACCCTCAGGTGGGAGAGTTCATCCTGTGAAAAGTCACTGGACAGGTGAGCCCAGCAGGTAGAATTCCCCTTGAGGACATGGTTACATCAAATTATAATAGAAACAGTTATCATTTCAGTGATATTATGGTTGGGAGAGAGCTGTCAATTTGCCTTCTTAAACCCAGGCTATTACCTAGTTATAGAACTGATATTTTACAGGGCTTACAAATGAGCTTATGAATGAAAAATAGTGTAGGATTATGGAAAATGTGGGACTCTTTACTTAAATTCATTATCCTCTTCCATCAACTAGAAATGATGATACTGGTGGGTTGTGCTGATGTACATAGAAAAACTTAAAATTATATGCTGGTTATAACTGTTCCACATCACAGATTTAACAAAAATAATTATGCCCTTCCCTAGTCACAATGCATTTTACTGTCTTGGTGTCTACTCACACAGAGAGAAAGAGTTTCTGTGGTATCTCACAGCACAAATCATACTCCAACCTTCAGGAAAACCCTTTAACAAAACTGAAGTTGAAGTCTCCATCTATTTCCCAACATCATCTTGTAGACAACAATTTGTCACAGAGCAATTCTCCAAATCTTACCACAGAGTGAGGTGAGGAGCTCTATCAGATTGGCCCCACATGGGCTTTGACTTGTCAAGTCTTCTGTTCTCCTTTGAGGATTCCCTAAGTTGTGAAATGAGGATGCATCTCTTCCTTCTTCCTGCGGTCTCCTAATGATCTCTTCCCCTCCTCCCACATATGCATCCTTCGAGGATAAGCAATCCAAAACAGTGCAATCTAAATCCATATGAAGGGTGAGAACCATTTCCCTATGTGCAACCTCATTAGAAGATCTCTTTCCTCAGTGGGCAGATTGCTTCTCTGTGACAAGCAACTGTGTCAGTTCATCTTTGTGCATTTCTTTGCTTCCAGACCTTGTCCAGGAACTTATTAATATTTTCAGATTTTAAAAAAATCAGACTCATTATAGTGTCTTTCCAACAATAGAGAGTATAATCCTGGTGGCTACCTTGTAGCTATACAAAAATCCAGAGATAGGCACTGATTGTCAATTTGTCTTTACCTTGGATCAAAGCAAGTTCTTGGACACTAGTCTCTATAACAGAGGGTGAGCAAATTAAAGAAGTACACAGAATTATTTTCCCTCTAACTCAAAGGGGCTAGGTTGAGAGCTGTGTGTTTTTCTTTGCATACTCGGATGTAACCCTCTATGCAATTTATGAAGGCCATTCACTGTGACCATTTTTCTCCCAGAGGAAGAAAATTATCTGAGGGAAAATGTGCCTCGTACCTAGAGAGTTGTCAAATGTGCCTTTAGAACATGTTTCCTGCCCACCTCCATACAATATTGATTTCATAATGTCAGACCACCTGGCAAAGGTGGTCAGATCATGAGGCCTCAGTCTCCCAAACAAGCCCTTTAATGCCAAGTATAGGCATTACTTTCTTAGCATTTTGACAGACTTATCAATTGAGACTAGATTTCCTACAATAGCTTTATCCTGAAAGAAAGCAAAATGTTGTCCCCCCACTTTTGAGAAAGCTCCTAGCATATGACACATCATTTACTGAAAATCTTAAAATGCCTGATTATAAGATAAATTCATTTAAAAAGTACTTCAAAAAGTTAAAAGTAACCTAAAAACCTGGTAACTATTATTTGGGTAATGACATGGTGAAAATATGCACTTGGGCACAGCCTGGTAACAAATTAATTATTTGGTAGTAGATTTAACAAAATGGTTTCAGTGAGGAGGAGTTCTCATCCTCCTTCTGGCTCACATGGAGTACTGCATGCTAGCTGGCCCCCTTTGAGAAGTATCCTCACTCTGGTTAGATCAAGAATTCAATCAACTGACCAAGTTCAGCCTCATCAATAGGGTCAAAGGTAGTTGAGAGTGTTGGTTAGAGAGTTAATAATTTCTACTTCTCTCTTACAAGTTGTTACTGGCCACTGGCCTTTTAGAGAGAAACAAAGCTGCTTCAAGTACTAAAATCATCTAGAATTATGGGAAGTATTGGCCAAACCCTCCATACTCTCCACTCCATGTCCCACCCAAGAGAAGGCTTCATAAGACCAAAAATTCATTCGGAGTCTTGGCAACAATGTTCAGTCAAGAACCCTTTCTGAATGACACAGGTAACTGACCAGTTGTTAAAGGGTATTTATTACACCTCCTATTATTCTGGTGGGCAATGGGGGGGGGGAAGCCCAAACACAATAATGGGGTTCCTAATTTCATAGGAGAAAAGCAGTGTATGGTTATTTAAATATATTCATTGGCTAGGGTTATTGTTACCGAGTACCACAAACTGGGTGGATTAAATAATAGAAATATATTGTCTCACAGTTCTGGAGATTAAGGTTTTGGAAGGATTATCAGACAGACAACCGTGCAGGAGAATGTGCTCCACGCCTCTCCCCCAGCTTCTGGAGGTGTCTGGAATCGTTAATGTTTTTTGGCTTGTAGACACATCATCCCAATTTCTGCCTTCACATTCAGATGGTGTTTTTCCTGTGTGCGTATATTTCTCTACATATTAATAGCATTCTTTTATAAAGATTCTAGTCAGATTAGATTCCCACCCATTCCAGTATGATCCGACTTTTCATCACTTCTGCAACGACTCTATTTCCAAATAAAGTCACATTTTGAGGTACTAGAAGGTTGGGGAGTACATCAATATATGAATGGGGGGGACACAATTCAACCTGTAACAGTTTGCCCCTGATCACCCAAAATTTATGTTCTCACATGCAAAATACGGTCACTCCATTCCAACATTCCTCAAAGTCTTAACTTATTCCAGCATCAACTCTAAGTCCAGAGTTTTATCTTTTCACAGGTATAATTTATCCTGGGAAAAAATTTTCTTCATCTATGAACCTAGGAAACCAGATAATTGCTTTGCTTAAAAAAAGAAAGGATGGAGAGAGAAGACAAGATGACGACTGAACACAATTGAACGGCTCTCCAGGAGCCAAGAAAGAGGACCCTGAGTGACAAACTGGCTGAGAAATCCACAAATCGCCAGTAAACACCTGAAGGCTGGTGAGAGGGGGTGAGTCGGGGAGAGGGAAGGGAGCAAAGACGGACCACGCGGGACGCAATCCCTGCTGATTATTCGGAGATGTGCAGTTTGGGGGAGGGGAGAGAGACTGGGGAGCTGGGGACAGAAGGAGTTTGGGAGCCAGCCTCTGGAACTTTTGAGTAGTAGAAGGGCTGAGCGAGGACTCTGAACTGCAAAGATGACACCCCAGCTCTAAGCCCCCTGGAGACCTACACAGGGCTGCAGTTCCTGTTTCCAGCCTGCTGCATAGGCGACCCTGCTGTCTCAGGCCAGGCCCACAGCTTTGGACTTATGGAGTGGGCACTTCCTCGTGCACCCCAGGGTTCTGAAAGTGTGAGCCTTTAGGCAGCCAGGTACTGAATCAGGGCTGGGAAGAAAGACTGACTTGATAGCATTCACCCCAGCTAGCAAAAACAAGCCTGGAAACAGCTTCCCCAGCAAAGAGCAGAAGGCAGAACCGCCTTTGGAAAGTCTTTTGTTGGCCTCTCCCCAGGATATATGCGCATAGCCTCCAAACACAGTAGGAGATCAGAAACAAGACACAAACAGCCCCCTCTCCCCCAAAACTTGACCCCCAGTGCCACCTAGTGTCTGCCCTACAGCAGGACACCACAAAAGCGATAATCTGGGCACTGAACATAAAGCCCTCATGTCAAAGAGGAAGAACCCAGCAGACAGGATGAATTCCTTAAAAACTAAAACTCCTCAGAAAGAACATGAAATTTACCCAGAAGACAGCTTGTTACATCTGGAAGTGTCAAATTTAAGTGACGGAGAATTTAAAGTAGCCATTCTAAAGGCTGTGAGAGAAATGAAAACCTATTGGCAGAACACCATAGCTGAGATAAACAATATAAAAAAGGATATAAACGACATAAAAAAGGAACTCTGTGAACAAAAAGAACAACTTAACAAAGAAATTCAAAACATAAGAAAGATTGAGACGGAAATACGAGAAATAAATAATACGATAAAAGAAGTGAGAAATGAAATAACTGCCATAGGAAACAGGACCAACCAGATGGAGGAAAGAATTAGTGATATTGAAGACCAGAACATGGAAACAGCTCAGAAAGAGGAAGAGAGGGAATATAGAACCAAAAGGATTGAAAGAACTCTGCAAGAACTATCCGACTCCATGAGACAAAACATCAGTATAATAGGAATAGAAGAAGAGGCAGAGCAATCTACAGAGAGCATACTCAAACAAATCGTAGATGAGAACTTTCCAAACCTATGGAAAGATCTGGAACCTCAAGTTCAAGAAGAAAACAGGTCCCCCAAATACCTGGACCCCAACAGATCTTCTCCAAGACACATGGTACTAAAGATGTCCAAAACTAAAGACAAAGAGACAATTCTCAAGGCAGCCAGGGAAAAAAGAACTATAACCTTTAGAGGAAAACCCATCAGGTTGGTATCAGATTTCTCAGCAGAAACTCTACAAGCCAGGAGAGAGTGGAATCCAATATTCAAAAATTTAAAAGAGAGAAACTTCCAGTCAAGAATAAATTATCCAGCAAAATTATCTTTCAGATATGAAGGTGGCATAAAGACCTTCTCAGACACACAGAAGCTGAGGGAATTTGCCAGCACGAGGCCAGCACTCCAAGAAATACTGAAGGAGGCTCTTTAGCCTGAAACAAAACATCAGGAAAAATGGAAGAAAGTTGGGGCAACAAGAAAAAAACAAACACAAACAAACAAACAAACACAAACAAAGAAAGAAATAAGTAATGGCCACAGGAAATCCTCACATATCGATCATCACTCTAAATATTAATGGACTGAACTCACCAATAAAAAGACACAGAGTAGCAGACTGGATTAAAAAACAGAATGCATCCATATGTTGTCTCCAAGAAACACACCTCAGCTGTAAGGACAAACACAGACTCAGAGTGAAAGGATGAGCTACAATACTCCAAGCAAATGGTAACCAGAGAAAAGCAGGAGTGGCCATACTGATATCTGATGAAATAAACTTCAAGTTAAAAAAGATAGTAAAAGACAAAGATGGTTATTACATAATGATAAAAGGCACAATGCAACAACAAGAAGAGTTGACACTAATCAACATATATGCTCCCAACCAGGATGCACCAAAATATACAAAGAAACTACTAACAGACTTGAAAGGAGAAATTGATGAATACACAATCATAGTGGGGGACTTAAACACTCTGCTAACAGCCATGGACAGATCATCCAAACAGAAAATAGATAAGGAAATAACAGCTCTAAATGACACATTACAGCAATTGGACATCATTGACATTTACAGGACACTTCATCCAGCAAAAAGAGACTACCTTCTTTTCTAGTGCGCATGGAACATTCTCAAGAATAGACCATATGCTGGGACACAAAAGTAGCCTCAGCAAATTCAAGAAGATCGAAATCATACCAAGTGTATTCTCAGACCACAAAGCTTTGAAATTGGAGATCAACTGTAAAAGGAAAGCAGAAAAAAACCACATATACATGGAAATTAAACAACAGCTTATTTAAAAAGGACTGGATAAAAGAACAAATAAAAGATGAGATTAAAAAATATATAGAAACTAATGACAATGAAAATACAACGTATCAGAATTATTGGAACACAGTGAAAGCGGTAATAAGAGGGAAATTTATATCATTACAGGCCTATCTTAAGAAACAAGAAAAATCACAAGCAAACATCTTAGCATCCCATCTTAAAGAACTAGAAAAAGAAGAGCAGACAAAACCCAAAGTCAGCAGAAGGAAAGAAATAATAAAAATTAAAGCAGAGCTAAACCAATCAGAGAACAGAAAGACAATAGAAAAAATTAATATTACGAAGAGCTGGTTCTTTGAGAAAGTCAACAAAATTGACAAACCCCTGGCGAGGCTAATCAAAGGATGAAAGGAAAGGACACAAATATCCAAAATTAGGAATGAAAGGGGAGAAATTACCACTGATACCACAGAAATACAAAGGATTATAAGAAAATATTATGAAGGACTTTATGCCACAAAATTTAACAATCTAGAAGAAATGGACAAGTTTCTAGAAACTTATAGCCTACCAAGACTGAACCAAGAAGAACTGGATAATCTAAA
>PVJL010015921.1:8194-22653 GCA_004026885.1 Lyroderma lyra
TTTTTTTTTTTTTTTTTTTTTTTTTTTTTTTTTTTTTTTTTTTTTTTTTTTTTTTTTTTTGTTCATTTCTTATGGTTTCTGTGTTCTTCTTTGTACTTGCTATCTCTGTTTACATTTTCACTAAGTTCCTTGAGGATCCTTAAAATCATTGTTTTGAGCTCTGCATCTGATAGGTTGCTTTCCTCCATCTTGTTTAGTTCTTCTTCTGGAATTTTCTGCCATCCTTTTATTTGAAAAGTGCTTTTTTGTTTCCTCATTTTGGATGCTGACTATATTTTTTCTATGTATTAGGTAGATCTGCTACATCTCCCAGTATTGCTGGATAGCCTTATGTAGTAGGTGCCCTGTGGGGCCCTGGCACTCTCTCCTTGGTCACTGTGCTGGGTGCTCCTGTAGATTCTGGTTTGATGCCAGTGCTGTGCCTGGAGCTACTCAGCAAGTCTCAGAGCTCACCAATGCCAGTGGCCACTAGCCCAGGGCCTGCAACTTAAATAGTTTTCTAAGGAAGCTTGCAGTGTGGGTGGGGCTGGCTGCTCACTGGAGAAAGTGCCTCTGGCATTGGTGGAGTTGGGTGAGGTGGGGGCCCAGTGAGTCAGCAGGGTGGAGTGAGTAAAGCTCAAGAGACCAATCAGGTTCAGATTTGGCTGTATGGGGGCGGGTGAAACACAGGAAAGATGGCGCCCAACAGCCGGCTGCATGGGAGGAGGGCACACCCAGGAAAAATGGCGACTGTCCTCCAGCCCTCGATCCAAAGGCACACACCTCAGTCTGCACCCCATATGCCTCTAACACCCCCTGAGTCACCATCCCTCTGCCGGAGCCCGGGGTGAGTACTCATGGGTACTGAGTCTGTGCGGGCACTTTAAGAGGACGCCTGGGTTTCCCGCTGCCTTCCTCCCAACCGGAGGTTGGAGTCCCCACTGTTTTTCAGTCGGATGTTGTGGGGCTCCTCTTCCCAGCACCAGTGCTCTGGGCTGGGGAGCCTGCTGTGGGGCTGGGGTCCCTCTCTCCTCCAGGGGGAACCTCCGTGCCTGAGTTATCTCTCCTGATCCTCTACCGTCACTGGACGTTTGGCTCCTTGGCGTCTGCGCCCCCCACAAGGCTCGCCGTGGCCTCCTGTTCTTTGTGTCCTTAGTTATAAAGCTTCTGCTCAGCTGAACTTCAGATGATTCTCCATATTGGTGGTCCAGTAATTTAGTTGTAATTTCAGTGTGTTCGCAGAACGAAGCAGGCACAGGGGTTACCTACTTCGCCATCTTGGATCTCTCTTCATTTGGTTCTCTTTTTGTAAGAGCGTTCTCTGCCGAGGCTTTTCATTTTTGCATTCGTTTCAAGGGAAATTGTAATTGCTTCCTGAAACATTTTTATGATGCTGCTTTACAGCACTTGCCCAGATAATTCCAGTATCTGAGTCATTGCAGTCTGCTCTAACACTCGCATCTGTGCAGCCAGTTCTCATTCAGCTTGTGATTTTCTGGTTCTTGGTGTGATCAGTGATTTTCTGTTGTGCCCTGGACAGTTTGAACACCCTGAGACTCTGGGTACTGTTTAATCCTCTTTTTGCAGTAGGCATTGCCCTGTTGAGGTGTAGCATGAGGGCAGATGTGTGGGTGTGTTCCATTTTCCAATGAGCCCTGCTGACACCATCCCCGAAATGTGGGCACTGACTCACAAGGCCTCCTTGCAGACAGGTAGGGTGGAGACTCAGCTCTGCGCTCGGCCTCATGGAACCATCCTGGTGAAAGTAGGCACACTGCCTTAGTGCCTCTGAGTGGGGGTGAGGGCTCAGCTCCTCACTGGGCCCAACTGACACCCGGGAAGGGAAGGTGGGTGACAACTCGCCCTCCTCCCACCACTTTCTTTCATCTTGCTAATGCTGGGTGGGGCTGGAGGTTCAGGCCCCTGCGGGACCCTGCAGACACCAGGGGCGGGGGTGAAGCAGTTCTGATGAGACCCAGCTCACACCACCTTCCTCAGTCTTATCATTGCCAGGTGGGGCTGGGGGCTCAGCTCACCCCGGGGCCCACCACCACCACCCCAGCAGGGGAATCTGAGATGCTTCTGGTGAGTGGGGCTGGAGCAGCTTCCTGCTCAGCCCTGCACCACGGCCCAGCAGGGGTATTGGAGCCCCGGGTGGTGGTGAGTGGGATGGGGATGAAGCGGGGACTCCGGGTAGTGTCAGATCAAATCCCTGTCAGCCTGAGGAAACCACAGGGGTGGCATGTGGCTTTTCCGTTGGTTTGGCTGGAGGAGGAAGGGTATTCCCCAAAAGGCGTTCTGTTGTTAGGTAACACTTCCTCAGTAGGAACAGACTGTACTTGAAGCTTTTTGAGTCTGTGCCTGTTGGAGATTTGGGGTTGGAGACGTCTACGGCGCCCCATGGGGATATGTGAGAAATAACAAGGAGGCGCAGGGAGCTCCCCGAGTCCCAGGCCCACCTTCCCACCTCTCAGATGCGTGCTATGACAACTAGGGCTTTTAGCTGTGGACCTGGGCTCCCGAGAAATTATTTTACTTCTTTTCTTTGTTCCTGAAGGTCACAAGAAAACTTAGGCCAGTGGCCCTCACTGTCAACACCTTCCCTGTCAGTGTCACTGTTTTATAGGTGAGAATGTCAAGGCACAGGAGTTTCCAAAGCCATGTAGGGAGTTGAGAGCAGAGCTCATCTCAGATTCCCAGTCTCGGGCTCCTACTCTTTCCCATGCACGACTGCCCTTGTGTTACCAGCTACACCCCAATAAAATAACAGCCTTTTGTTTTCTATTCAAGAGCTGCTACTACTGTGGTGATGATGGTGCTGATGGTGATGGTGATGGTGATGATGGTGGTGATGGTGATGGTGATGATGATGGTGATGATGGTGGTGATGGTGATGGTGATGGTGATGATGGTGGTGATGGTGATGGTGATGATGATGGTGATGATGGTGGTGATGGTGGTGATGGTGGTGATGGTGATGATGATGGTGATGGTGATGGTGATGATGGTGGTGATGGTGGTGATGGTGGTGATGATGGTGATGATGGTGGTGATGATGGTGATGGTGGTGATGGTGATGATGGTGATGGTGATGATGATGGTGCTGATGGTGATGGTGATGGTGATGATGGTGGTGATGGTGGTGATGGTGGTGATGATGGTGATGATGGTGGTGATGATGGTGATGATGGTGGTGATGGTGGTGATGGTGGTGATGGTGGTGATGATGGTGATGGTGGTGGTGATGGTGGTGGTGATAATGGTGGTGATGGTGGTGATGGTGTTAGTAATGGTAGTAATGACAGTGGTTTTCTGACCTCTAGGTCATCTTTAGCTCTATGTCCTTGGGGTGCTGAAGTGTAGAGGGGGACAGTAGCTCCCGAAGTCCCTGGTAGAGTCCATAGCAGGAGCTTTGTAACCAGTCTGGCTTCTAATCCTGGCTTCCTTGTGATGCCTTGTGATGACAAGGAGATTCAGACACACAAGGGGACAAGGGGAGAAAGCCTCACCTGGTCACTCTCTGCTCCAGGAAGACACCCTCTGTCACATGGAGCTTCATCCTCAAAGCACTTCCCTGATCAGGGAAGCGGGGTCCCCACGGCCTGGTGTGGCTAGGATAACAGTGGCCACTCCCTCACTCACTCCCTCGTCTCACTGACCCTGCTGGGAGGCCTGCCACGTTGCAGGCATCTCTCCATGTGCCGTGGGTCCTGCAGGGAGCAGAAGATGGTATTCTGTCCTCCGTGAGTTGGCATGGCTACCAAGGATGGGAGGTAGCACTGAGCCAAGAGGTGTGTGCATGGGCTGAACCAACAACCCCGATGCTTGTGGCCAGGGACCTACTCACTGTTCCGTGGCAGAGCCCAGGCCCATGGAGATCCAGGTCGTGCAACCAGCTCAGGCTCTGCGCTTGGGTGCCCCCTCTCCCGTGAAGTCGGGGTGGCACCCGAACCATGAGCGGTACCCATTGTGTGGTCCCCACACACCACATGGAGGACAAGAGCTGACCCATCATCCACGGGCACCAGAGGCACAGGCGTGCAGAGGGCCCTGGCTCCGCGCCCTGTCCACCCTCAGCCTGAAGTCTGTGTGGGACACTCTCCCCGACATGGGGGCTGTTAGTGCTGGGGTGCCAGCTCCCTGCCCAGCACAGAAGTGAGTAGGTCTGGGAGGAGAGGCTGAGTGACCACACTGTTTTCCCTCTGACAGAGCAGGGGTCCAGTGGTGGGACAGTTCACAGCTGGTGGGACAGTTCGGGGCTCGGGGCTCCCGAACTCCCTCGGCTGGGGTCCCCTGGAGTCAGTGGTCAGGGGGACACTTCCAGGCCCTAAATCCATGCCTGCAACCCTCCCTTGTGCTCCTGCCACCCCTGCCTGTCCCTAGACATGGGGATGGGGTTCCTCTGCCCTGGGGCCAGCTCAGGGAGTTGTTGGAGAGCAGATCTGAGGCCCCGTGCCAGCACGGGGAGCTTGTAAACAACCGAGTTTCGACCGCCGACAGTTCAAGTCGTGCGCAGCTCCCTGGCCCCCGTGTCAGACGAGGCTTACAGCTGCGTGAGGGTTTAGGTGTGCGCTCTGGGGTCCCGCAAAGACAACGGGAGAGCTGGGGCTGCTGGTGGAGCGGATGCCCCCCGGGACCAACGCAGGAAGCCGGGACCCTCCCCCGGCAGCCCCAGCCTGGCCCCCGCCCCCTCCACTTTAACCCAGCTGACTTGGGTCTCCTGTGAAGGCATAGGAGGTGGGCAGTTCTCCGAGGGCCCTGGGCACCTGTGGGCAGAGTCTCAACACCCAAAAGGAATGTGTCTGACTCGCGTGCTGCCCAGAGGCCCCATGGACAAGGCGGCGGCAGGCCCGGCACCCTGGGCGGCTTGTCCCGCCTGCACAGAGCGGGCACCTCTCCTCGTCTCCTCGGATGAGGCTGCGAAGAGCAAGGGGGCACCGTGGTCAGGGCTCAGGGGGACCCCGCAAAGGCCGAGTGGTGGCTCCCTTGCCCCCCAGGCTCCTGCCCTCCCAGGCCCGAGGCAGGGCTGGGCCGGGCCGGGCTGGGACAGGCCAACGGCCGCTACGCTCCACTCACTGTCTGTTCTTTCTGGGGTGTTCGTGGGGCTGGGTGGCACTCTGAGGGAATGACAGCTGTGCCTTTGGCCGCTCAGGGTTCAATGGTTTCCCGGGCGCTCCTGGGTCCTGGAGAGGGAGGGGACGTGTGAGCTCCTGCAGGGACCAGGCCCCGGGACGCCTGCCACTCGTGGGTCTCTCTGCGCAGGTCCTGAGTGACAGACGTCCTGGTGCTGTCTCGTCCTGAGAGGTGGCCTCCTAAGGCAGGTCCAGGGTGCCTGGCCCCTCACCTGCTCGGACACGAGGAAGCCACGGCTGGTTCTAGCCTCACGGTTTTGCTAAACATGAAAACCTGTGCCCCCCACCCCCACCCCAGGAACCCCAGGACCTGCTCTCCCCGGCCACTGTCACAGCTGCAAGCGGATCTGTCACCAGGCTCCACGTGTGCCGTGTCGGCAGGAGTCCCCCCCTCAGGTCCCTGCAGAGCCGGCCGCACGCGGCGCCCGTCTCTCTGGGAACGCCGGTGTCTCCACGTCCTGTCCCGGCTTCCCCGTGCGTTCGGGGCTCTGTCACCCAGTGACAATGCCCGACACTGGGAACAATGCCCCCACTGTCACGGCCGGCCCTGGCTGGGAGCACAGAAACGTAAGATGCCGTGTCCCCGTTGTCACCCTCGCAGGGAACCGGGCCGGGCTCCAGCTCGCATGAAGACAAAATAATTTCCCCCCTCTCCCTGGCTCCTGTCCCCTCTCTGCGCCCCACCTCTTGGCGGTGGCAGCCGGGGGGAGAGGGCGCTGGGCCGTGTGGGCCCTGGGTCCCAGGCGCTGTCACACCTGGGTCGCTGGGCCACATCCAGGGCGCCCGGGGGCCGGGGTGGCCGGCGCCGCTGGCCAGGGGGCCCGAAGGCTCCGAGAGCGCCGGCCCCGCTCCTCCGGGACGTGCTCCCGCCCCAGTTGTCTCTTGACCAGAGGCCCACAGTGCTGGCCGGGCCAGGGATGACGCGGGAGAGGGATGCAATCAGAGGGCGGAGGCGCCCCGGTGGCCTGCCACCGCCCGCGCGGGCCAACTTGGTCAGAGGTGGCCGCTCTTGGCTGACGGGGCCCGGGGGCGCCGCCGGCCTGTTTGCAGGGTCGGGGTCTCCTCAGAGACGCCCCCCGCCCGCCCCGGGAGCCTGGTGGGGAGGGTGGCCGCGGGCAGGCTCGCCCGTCCGCCCCGGGCCGCTTCGGGCTGGCTGGGAGGCGTCCGCCCGAGTAAGTGGACACCTCCCAGTTATGCAAGCGGGGTCGGCGAGGAGGGGCCGCGCCGCCGGCCAAGACAAGCACCTCCCGGCTCCAGAGCGTGACATCGCCGGCCCCGTTCGAGGGAGGCGCGGGGGGCGGGCGGGGGCCGGACGCAGGGGCGGCCCCCCAACCCCGGGCAGGGCCGTGTGCCGTGAGGCCCGGCGGCTGTGCAGGGCCAGCCTGGCGCCCCCACATCCCAGCACCCTGGGGGCGCAGGAGGGAGCCTTCCAGAGGTTTCTCCCTTCCTCCCAGCCAGACTGGACATTCCCACACCAGTGCGTGCCGGGAGGGGCGGATGGGGACAGTCGCCCGCTGCCCTTTCTCTGTGCCCGAGAGCCTCGGGGACCCAGCTGCTCGGTGACTCACCGGGCACGACCCCCCGTGGGCGGGGCCTGGAGTTTGCAGCCGGAATCCAGGCTCCCAGCCTGATCGTCCCGGAAGTCCACATCGCAGTGTCAGGTGCCGACCGGAGTTCGGGGACGGGGACCGGGGTGTCCTCGAGTCTAGGAAGGGCCCAGAGATGAACCAAACGGAGGGCTAAGTAGGGGGGCACCCAGCTGCCACGGGAGGGGCTTCGAGTGAGGGGGTGATGGGGAAGGTCAGGGAGGAGGGACGGACCAGAGGGAGCACCCCATCCTTGTGCGAGGCCCCCCGTTTGTTAGAGGGAGCACCTCCTTTTCTGGGTGACGCCTGTCCGGAGCCACTGAGCCCGCAGGTGGGGGCGGAGGCATCACCCACCGGGGGACAAGGTGGAGGAGGAACGGCCGGAGGCACGTGCCTTGCGCCCCCACAGGAAGCCGTGAGGCCCGGAGGGGCCGCTCCGCCCGCCCTCAGGCACAGGGCTGGGAGGTTGTGTCACCTAAAACCGGGCCCCGGGACCCCGATCGGACTGGGGAGGCGCGAGCCAGGAGACGGCTTTGGCCTGGGTGCGCGGGAGGGAGAAAATGAGCCCCTGGGCCCAGTGTGCACCCCAAACCTGCTGGGAGCCGGCGGGCCGTTAGGGCAGGGGCCGAGGGACACAGGCGGCCGACGCATCTCCAGTGACTCAGCCGCTGGGCTGCGACTCTGGCTGTGGGGACCCTCTGGGGGTGTGAGGATGCGTGCTGCCGGGGGGACACTTATGCCCCCCCACGTGCACAGAGAGGCACGGGCACGTGCACGTGTGTGTGTGGAGGAAGGCGTAGCGGGACATGCACACAAGTGTGTGACGTGTACCCCACGGGAAGCGCGATGGCCCTGGGCCACCCCTACAGCACGCCGACGCGGCCGGTAGCCGGCGAGCTACAAAGCGAAATCTCGTAAGGCTTCGGGGATCGTGTTGGGTGTCACGCCGCAGCCCTGGGCCGCAGGTTGCACGTGCCGGGACCGGACACAGACACACGTGGACACACAGATGCGTGTGCCTGCACGCACAGGCACACAAACACGCGCGTTGGGTGAGGCCCCGTGACGGTGACCCCTGCGATCCGGGGGCAGTGACTAGGTAGCAGGGGAGGCCTGGCCCGCCGGCAGAAGCGGGCTTCCCTGGACGGGCCCGGGGCAGGACGGCCCTGCCTCACGCGGCCACATGCAGGGCACAGCATGCATGTGCACACATGTCCTCGCCATCTGGGCCTGAGCCCACCGTGCGGGTCCCCAGGGCCAGCAGGTTAGGGGCGCCCAGGGTGACGGGCCGTCCCAGAGTGGGCACCTACGAGAGGGTGACGGGAAGTGAGCTTTCAGACCCCACGGCGTGCTCCCACCCAGACGCTGCCCCGGGCACGGTGGCCCTGGGAGGGGTGGGCACGGGAGGGGCGCTGGCGGCCCTTAGTGTCCTGACTCGGGCGGTGACAGGACATGCTCAGGAGAGGAGGACCCCAAGTCAGTGACCTGCACTGAGTGCGGGGTGGGGTGTGGGGCTGCAGGCAGGATGGGGGGTTGGTGGGGGGTGGGACTTCTCCTGGTCACGGGCACCCCAGGGGCCAAGCCAGGCAGACGTGTGGCAGGGACAGTGAGGGAATGGCCCTCGCTGCGTTTTTCTTGCACCCCGAGTTTCCAGGACAGGGGTGCCGGGTGCAGTGTCTCTTCTCGTGATGAGTATTCGGGATCGAGCCGCAGGGTGAGTGTTGCTCTGACCTCGTGGGCCTGGGCGCCCTGTCCACCTTCCTGCCTGAGGACCTGAAGGGGACCGTCCCCAGCCCCTGTCCCCTGCCTCCCTCCCCAAGAGGGTCCGCTCCAGCCGGGCGCATGCGGTCACGAGCACGGGCCGGGTGTGGGGAGGGGGTTCCCCACACTCACAACCACAAAGACGTGGGGGAGCCGACCTGCTTCCCGTCCCGGCTCTGACATGGGGGAGGCCAAGAGCTTCCTTCCAGACGCCGCGACGGAGACGGGGTGACCCCCGACCCCCGAGCCCAGCTCAGTGAAGCGGCCTCGGGGCTTGGTCTCTTCCTGGGGTCCCGTGCAGCCCGTCCAGCTGGGCCCTCGCCGGTGGGAGCGCGCCCGCGGCTCTGCTGGGGACTGTGCGAAACCCAAACCCCTCTCTCCGCAAGCATCTGTGCATGTCACCCCGTCGGGGATCAGCAGGGAGACCTTCCGCTGCAAACCTCCCGCCCGAGACAGAGGCTTTTTCGCGGGATGAAGCCTGGGGGACAGATGACGTCCTGGTCCCTTCCAGTCTTCCATCGGGGCACAGCCTGGGGTGCTGGGGAGCGGGTCTGGAAGCGCAGCTGGGACCTGAAAAGGGGGCGAGCTTATCTGCTCGTGGGTGAGCTGCAAGAGCTGGACAGTTGTCCCCCCACGGAGGACGTGCTCCAAGTGCCACATGTGCTTTGGGACACTTTGGCAATGTCCAGGAGCCATCGGAAACTGCACAGGTGAGAGCAGAGTAGAGGAGACCATTAGTAGCCGGGGTGAGGTGGGCCGTGGGGGTGCTGGGGGGACACTTCTCACAAAGAGGACGTCACGGGGACCGTGGACTCCGGGTGGCACTCACTGGGCAGCCGGCTTGGACATCGGCCACCCTCCCGCATCAGGGAGACCTGCTGGGCCCGGCCCCAGAGACGGGAGATGGGTGGGTGACAGCACGCATGTCAGCTGCCCTGAGTGCTGCCTGTGCTTCAATACCCCGTCTCTCCACCCTCCCCGGGGGGCACAGGGGCCCGTTCCCCACCTCCCACCCTGGGTACCGGCCCACCTTCCGTTTCGCACGTTGGCTCGGTTGCCCAGATGGGCAGGACTCTGACTCCTGTCGCGGCTGCGCGTCCCCACGCGTGCGTTGGCCCCGGGACTGGCTGCTCCGCCCTGGATGCACCCCCAGGCTCTCAGCCGTGGTGCATGGCTCCTCCGCTCTCCACCTTCCGTTCTGCTGTTTTACGGTTGTTTCCTGCTGTTACGTCGGTTTATACCGTTCACTCGGGCGCGGCCACCCCCCTCCACGTCCAGCTCCAGGTAAAGGGGTCAGGTCTGGTTTCTGAAGTTCTTTACAGCCGGAAGACCACAGCTTCGTACATCAGACCTGGTGCTCCGTCTTTCACGCCGGGACCTCATCCGTCTGAAGCTCCCTGCGTCAAGGCTGGATTTCTGTCCACGTGGGGATTCAGGTGTTGCAAACACACCTGCTGACCTGCCTGTCCTTTGTCCGGACGAGGAGCCGCCCATGCCACGGGCCCCTTTCCGAGCTCCGTTCTGCACCACAGGTCCTGCTGTCCCCTTCCTACAGCTCCGGGGAGGTGTAGGGGCCCGTGGGGTGAGTCCTCAGCCCCACTCTCCTTTTTAAAACTTCACCAGCTGTTTGTCACCCTTTGTGCAACCACGTCCACGTTGAAAAAGTTAATTAGATTCTTGGAACACCTGATGAGAGGTTGATTAGCGTTAGATCCACTCGGAAGATAAGGGAAGTGCGGTCCTGGCGATGCGGCGTCCCCCACCTGTGGACGGGCCACTGCCTCCTCCGTCCTCACCTTGCTTCGCGGTCTTCAACCCTGAGCAAGCTCTTTGCTGGCAGGCCTGGGAATTCTTTGCTGGACTCCTTCCTGGGTCCTCGAGAGGTCTTGTTGCTAATACGAATGGCATGTTAATTATTTATTACTTTGTCTAATTAGTCACTGACCACATAGGGAACAGCCAGTATTTTTGTAAGTTGACTTTTTATCTGGAATCTTACCGAACTCTTAGTATTTTGTTGTCGTTGATGCTGTTTGACTATTAGTTATTCCAGATCTTTGTATAGATGACCATTACATAGATGATCAGTCTCCTATTATTTCTAGTTTTATTTTATTTTTATTCTTATAAATACTGATGGGTTAATTTCTTCCTTTGGACTCCTAGGTACCTTATCTCTTGTTTGTGTCTGAGGTTGGCAGGACGACTAGCACCCCTAAGCAGTCCCTGGGGGGCAGGTGGCCTTTCCTTGAACTTGATCACAAAGGGAACATGTCTGGCCAGTGAGAAACCTGCTGTAGGTTTTCTGAAGGTCACCCTCATCAGGCTATGAAGCTTCTTCCTGCTCCTGGTTCCCTTGGAGCCTTTAGGAAGACGAGGAAGTGCCAACGTTTATCAAATATTTTTCTGCGCCTGTTAGTCCATTAATGTCAATGGATCAATTTTCTGAATTTAACCCATCTTTGCATTCCTGGGACAAACCACATTTGATCATGATGTATTTTCCCCTACATTTTATTATGAAAACTTTTAAACATATAGAAAAATTGAACTTTACAATGAACGCTTATATACATACCGTTTAGATTAATATATTACTAATAAAACTTAATATCTCACACCATGTACACTTACAAGGTGGCTTGTGGTGCCTGCCTCAGGTGTACACTGGGGACCAGGTGAGAAGTAGGTGAAAAGCACACCTCGTGGCAGGTGTGTGCTCCATCAGCACTGTTTCTTGCCTTCCTCTCGTGGGAAGTAAAGCACTAGAGAGGTCCTGAGAGCTTGTGCTGCTCTGTCCAAAGTACAAAGGAGCAAGTCTCTGATGACAGAAATTGATGCACGGGGTCTCTGAGTGTGTCATCCGTGGTAAGTCCTCCTGCCTCACTGTCCAGGGAGAGTTTCCAGGCTGCAGGGCAGGCAGGGGAAGCTAAATGGAGCCCAGAGGTCGTGGAGGGTTAAAGAAAGACGAGTTCAGAGTACCCGACAGTTCACAGTTGGTGACATTCACTAGCATTGTATCATTGTGACTCTCTGGCTCACACAATGGTACCAGCTTATGTAAGACACTAGCATCAGGACAAGTTGAGCAAAGAGCATTCTGGAACTCTGCGTGTTCTTTTGTAACTTCCTGAAGAGTGAAATTATAAAATAAACAGTTTTTTTTAAATTACCAGGCATGAGACAGAGTACTGAAGGCAGAAAACTGTCAACCGAGAATTCTATACCCAGCAAAAAGTCTTTCGAAATAAGGCAGAACAGATGGTTGTTTAGTCAGAATAAAAGTTGAGTGAATTGACGATCGGCAGGCCAGCACAACAATGAATGCCAAGTAACATTCTTCACATAGAAGATTATGCGAGATGGAAATGCAGAGAAGGATGATAAACATGGGGTAAATATAAAAACATTTAGATTAATTTTTAAAAATGCCAGCCATAATTAACTTCTCAAAGGAAAATAATGACAACATATCATAAGGCGTATGAGACGAGGACGTAGAATTTATGATAATAATACAAAGGACAGGAGAGAGAAAACAGAGGCACACTATTGTAAGGGTTTGCAGGTGGAGTAACATGCTTTGAAGGCACTTTGCTAAGTTAAAACTCTAGAGCAATTGCTAAAGCAAAGTTGTAGCTGCTGAGCTCATAGGGGAAGTAAGGTAGATATTTGAAAACATTTAACTCAAGAGGGAAGAAGAATGAGAACAAAGAAGTGAGACAAAATAAAAACAAACACTAAAATGGTCTATTTAAATGTAACCACATATATAATCACATTAAATGTAAATGGCCTAAGCGTTCTAATTAAAAGGCAGAAGATCTCAGAATAAATAAAAAGAATGACCGCCCTCCCCCACTGCCCAGTATGTGCTCAAAGGAGCCAGGTAAGTTAAAAGATGGGAGAGAGGTACCATGTCAACACCAATGAAAAAGGGCAGGAGGTTTTACGTTAACCTTGATAAAGATTATTTAAGAATAAGAAATATTACCACAGGTCCTTGTCCATGGATAAGGAACAACATCTCATGATGATACAAGAGTCAGTTCCTCAAGAGGATGTAGTGATCCTAAATGTGTATGCACCTAACAACAAGCATCCTCTCCACGTGCATATAAAATAGTCCCGAGACAGACCGCATTCCCAGCCGTAAACCAAGTCCCAACACATTTAAAAAGACTGAAATAATACAGAATACAGTTTCTAACTACAAGAGAAACTGCAAATCGATAACAGACAATTCTTGAAAATTCCCAAATATCTGGAAACTACCCAGCACACTTCTAAATAACTCAGGAGACAAAACAATAAATTACAAAAGCAATTAGAAGATATTTGAAACTGAATCAAAACAAAAACATAGGTTAGAAATGTGTGGGATGCAGTTAAGCTGTGTTTAGAGGAAAACGTGTCACACTAAATTTTTATATCGGAAAAGAAGAAAAATGTCAAATTAATAATCTACACTCCCTTCTGAATGAACTAGGAAATTGCAAAAACTTAAAGTAAGTAAGCAGGAGGAAATACTAAAGAGCAAAAAGTGAATGAAGTTGAAAATAGAAAAACAATAGAGAAGAATCAATAAAACCCAAACCTGTTCTTAAAAAGATTTATTGATAAACCTCTCAGCTAACTGCTCAGGAAGTCAAGAAGGAAGAGAGAAATGATCAACGTCTGATAGGGAAAGTGGACACACCCCTGCCCAGGCCATGGACAGTCAGAGAATAAGGAGTGCTGTGAACACCCTCGTGCAATACATTTGTAAACTAAGATGGAAAGAACAGTTAAAAACAACCATCGGCGCCCACAGAACAGCAGGTGCAGGTGTCATATTTGTCTGTAGAAAACCCAAAGGAAACTACGAAGAAGCTACAGGAGCTAATAAGTGAGTTGAACAAGATCACGACATGCAAAAGTTGCAAGACAAACATAAACTGGATTTCTACACGCTAGCAATGAGCAATTAAAAATTGAAAGGAAAAATTACTATAGAATAAAAAAATATAGTAACAGCAATCAATCAACCAACATACAGAGCGTAGGCTCATACACTGCAAAGGAGCAGCTGACCAAAGGGAGGGCCGTGCCTCGTTCTTGGCTCAGAGGGCCCAGTCCGGTTTGGATGACAGTTTTCCTGAAATTCGCCTGTGGAGTCAATAAAATACCAATGAAAGAATCCAAGAACGTTTTTGCATAGAAAGCGACGAGCGATTTCTGAGCTGCTGTGGAAGTGCCAGTGAGCTAAAGTAGCCTGAACAATTTTGAAAAAAGGAAAAGGTTGGAAGGCCTGACAATGAAGTTCGTGGACTTGCCGTCATGGGATGACGTGGGCAGCACGGTGCAGACCACTCCGTGAGGGGTCATCACCTTGGCGTGTCTGCGTCTCACAGCTGTGTCCGTGTGGGCGCGTGGCGACATCTTGCTGAGTGGCCTTCATCACCGTTGTGCGTTTCTGTGTGCCGTTAGGAGAACGTCGGAGCTTGAATTAGAACAATGAACCAACATTAAATTTCTTGTTAAACTCGGCAAGAGCAGAAGTGACATCAGGGACACGTTAGTCCAAGTGTATGGGGACAATGCCACGAAGGAAACGGCATGCACACATGAAGTCAATGTTTTTCTGAGGGGAGAGAAAGCGCCACTGATGAAGAGAGGTCAGGGCGGCCAGTAACGAGCAAAGGTGACGAAAACGGGAAAAATTCTTCAGACGGTGCGTCAAAATCGTCAGCTGACTGTGGGGAGCACAGCAGAACAGTCGACTTCGATAGAGAAACAGGAAACTCTTAGCTGCACACCTTTCAGGAGAGAGGTGGGTGCAGACGTGGCCCCGGAGGAGCCACCCGTGAACAAAGGCAAAGGAGAGTCCAGGTCTGCCCAGACCTGTGGGAGCGGCAAGGCGGTGTCTTGGGCCGTGTTCTCACTGGGGATGACACATGCGGGTATGGGAGCTCCCTGGTGGTGTAGTGGCTTAAGGCTTTGGCGCTGGCACTGTCAGCGC
>PVJL010015922.1:0-22617 GCA_004026885.1 Lyroderma lyra
CATTTGTATTTCTTCGTGGGAGAAGTGTCTGTTTAGTTCTTCTGCCCACTCATTGTGATTTTAAATTTCATTTCTCTGATTACTAATGCAGTGAAGAACTTTTCACATGGTTTTGGGCCATGTATATTTCCTCATCTGTGAAATGTCTGTTCATGTCTTTTGCCCATTTTATATTGGGTTGTTTGTCTTTTTTCTTATTCATTTGTAGGAGTCCTTTACAAATTATGGATATTAATCTTTACTTCTTATATGTGTATTCAATATTTTCTCTTTGTATGTATCTTCTCATTGAGCTTCTTGATATATAGATGGTCTTAATTATAAAACACATAAATTTATCATTATTTTTCTTTATGATTTTGAGCTTAAAAAAACAAAAAGCCATTTAATATAACTTGCCCTATCCCTAGGATGGTAAAGATATTCTTATGTATTATCTTCTCAAAAATTTATGGTTTTGCTCTTTACATTTAAGACTTTAGTTTAATTGGAATTGATAATTTTCATGTATGGTGTGAGATAGGGATCAAATTTTAAAAAATTATTTATTGAGTAGCCAAATGTCCAACTACCATTTATTGCATAGATTCCCTGCTCCCAGTGATTTTCCATGTCCCTCTGTCACTCAGTTATGTGTCAAGTTTTCTTATAAATTGGACTGTTTCTCACCTTTCTGTTTTGTTCCATTGGTCTATCTTGTCTAAGACCATATTTGTTCCACAGTGTCTTAAGTTTTATTAGTGCTGGTGTAGATTGGGAAATCATTTACCAATTCTCCTTTGGGGGTATTTCTGGCATTTTTAGTCATTTGCATTTCCATATACATTTTTGAATCAGTTTGTCAGGCCCCAAGAACAACTTTGTTAGTATTTTGATTGGATTGTATTAAGGCTATCGATTAATGTAGGAAGAAGTGACATCTTAATGATATTGTTTTATTTCCCATTTGTGTACATGGGATATCCCTGTTCATTAAGGTTTTTCAAAAAAGTTAAAATTTGTTCTCAAATATGCTTTGCATACATTTTGTTAGATTAATTCCTAGGTACTTTATATTTCTGTTGCTATCGTTGCTGGTATCTTGTTTAAAAACTAGCTTTTAAATTGCTGTTGGGTACAGTTATAGTTTTTGATTGTTATGTGGCATTAATTGTGTTAATTAATTCATTAATTGTATTTCCCTTTCTTCCTGTACACACATCTTTCTTCTTGGCCTTCCTTCCAATTAGGTGTGGCCATGGAACTGACTTCTGACAAATGGAATGTAGGCAGCTGTAATGGACCCTACATTGAGGTCTGGCCCATGAAAACCTTTTCTACAGCCTTCCACCAACTCCATTCCCTGTAAGTTGCAGAATGTTGATGCCACAAGACACTGGAAGCCACATGTTGAATAGGGTGCTGTCTCTATCAGCTGGGTCCCCAAGTGACTGGATGCAGTAGAGACCCATCTCTCACCTGCTCCCATTAAATTAACTTTACACAATGAAAAACATATTGTAATTTTGTTAAGCCACTGAGATGTATCAGTTGCAACAAATAAGATTATCTTAATTAATACATATTAATTCTCGTTCCAGCAACTAGATAAGCACATTTATTCATCTAAACATTTACTTGTTGATTTAATGATTTCTGAATAAAAATCACATCATTTGAAAATAATGAGCTTTTATTGTTTTCTTTTTTTTTCTTCTTTTTTTGTACTACAATAGCAGCTAGGACCTCCAGTGCAATGTTGAATAAAAGCAACAATGGTTTGCAAGTTGCCTTGCTCCTAATATTAAAGAGAGTTCTTTTAACATTGTACCATTAATCACTATATTGAAATTTATTTCTTATTACAAAATTTGTCAAGAGATTTTTATCATAAATGGATATCTTATTTAATGATTTATTTACATCTTTGGGAAGATTATATTTTTTCTTCATCAAACTGATAATTTGCTGAAATATCTATTTTCATGAGTAACATTGCACATAATTTTAGCTTTCTTTTGCTGTCCTTTCCTGATTTTGTTATCCCTTTGGTATTAACATGAGTTGGGGCCTACTTCTATTTTTCTAGCACCTGAAAGAATTTGTATGAAGTTGAATTCTCTATTTCTTAAACATTTGGTAAAAATTACCTCTAAAGTTGATTGTGCGTGTGTGTGTGTGTGTGTGTGTGTGTGTGAGTGATTAATTTTTATCCCCTAATTCATTTGATTGATTGGTACAATCTACTTTTGTTTTCTATTTTTTTTAGTGTAGTAGTAGTTTTGGCAATTTGTACTTTACTGAGATTGTATTGGCATAAATCATAGATAATATCCTTTTCCTATTCTTTTAATCCATACTGCACCTTTAATTATGTCATGTTACATTCATTACAGTTCTTTATTTATGCCTTCTTTCTTTGTTCGCTTGATTAATCTTGTCAAAAGTTTTGCTTGTTGCATTGTTCTTTTCTGGTAACCACATTTTCACTTAAAAAATTTTTTTTTATTGTTAGACTTATTGGGGTGACATTGGTTAGCAAGAATTATATAGGTTCCAGGTGTACAATTCTACAGTGCATCATTTATTTGACATTTCCACCTTCTTGACCCTACAGTACATATTTTTTTATTTTATGAAAAATTTCTCTTACATTTATTATTCTCTTCTTTATACTTTTTGGGACTTAAAACTGCTTTTTTTAAAAAACTTCTTAATTTGGACGTTGATTTATTAATTTTGAAACTTTTTTCCCTAATATAAGTACTTACGGTTATATGTTGCCTTTCAGCTGCAGACCTGTTTGTCCCCTCATGCATTCCCCATGACGTCCTAAAGCAGGAGTGTGGACATGCTGGACGTGACAGCTATACATTTTTCTCATCATTTAATTAGTATCTTTAAAATTTATACAAGGGCTGTCCAGAAAGTATCCAGCCATGTAATATGAAAAATAAAGCATTTATGGCTGGATTTTTTCCAGACAGCCCTCATCATCTTTGAATTCCGGGGATGACAAAGAAATTTATACACATTTTAAAAGATGTTATCTATGTATTACTTTGGGAAGTTGAATTCAATTATGATAGCATTGTGTAGTATGACATTTGCTCAAAAGATGGCTAATGCTTGAATGAATGCTAGTGTCACTATGTGACAGGCAGGACAATACAAAAAAATGGCAGAAGCATAGTTGTTCAAGGAGCACAAGACCATTTTGAAGTGGTATTTGAAATGCGAGAATGTTGTGCAAGTACAATGACAACTGAGACATTTGTCATTGTGCTACCACATGAGTATGGGGGACCTTAAAGAATGTGGTGTACTGTAGAAAACCAGCTACGCTGGTGATACTTCGAGAAGAAATTGAAACGACGTGCATAATGATACAAGTGGACACTTTGGGCAATGTTGCTCAAGCAGTGGTTCACTATAATTGGAAGTGTCTGGACACTGATGTAACCACTTTGAGCATCTCTTGCAATTGCAGAAGTCAAACGTGACCTGTAGTCATCTTTTGCTATCGGTTATATATTGAGTATTACAATCTGAATACAGTTTTTTCCTTTCTTAAAATATGTATACATTTTTTGGCATCCTCTTTATTTTATTATAGCTCAGTTAAATATTTTATAATTTTCATTATGCTTTCATTCAGAAGACTTTTAAAATTACTAAACAGGTAGAGTTTCTAGTTATTTTATCATTAATTTCCAGCAATAGCACTTTTTATCAGAGAAATGTGATTGGATATCAATGTTTGCAATTTATTATAGAGGCCTGCCTTAATGGCTTGGCACAGAGTAAATTTTTGTAAATGTTTCCTATGTGCAAGGAAATAATGCATATTAATTTTTGAATTCTATGTTCATTAGGTCAAGTATGTTGATTGTATTTTTAAAATATTTCAAGCATTTCCTCATGTACTTGATCTTGCCTGATTAGAAAATGTTACATAAAGTCCAGTACTGCCCAATTTGACATCCAGCCAATGTCTACCCTCCTAAGCCCACCCTTCAATGGACGTGTATGTTGATTGGAAAGGACAGTTCCTGTTGCACAGTGACACAGAGTGGCAAGTCAAACAAATAGCAACAGCTAGTCTTTGTTCACAGTTTTGCTATTTTGCTCATAATGGGCTTTTTACCATTAGTTTTGATTTTTAAAATATTACATTAACAATATTGCTTATCTTGATTACTGGGTGTTTTGGTGCCTGAGGTGGTCGAGTGAACAGTAATCTGGCTCTGCCGACAGTGTAGACCTTTGGGGCTCCAGCTTCAGGCCCAGTCTGGCTTTGGATCTCCTGTGCCAGGGGGACACTCCCGTTCACTGGAGTTGAACACGTGCCACCAGGCAAAGGGTAGATTTGGCGGTAGCACATGTTAAAGTATTCCCAGTTTTTTTCAGCCTCTGAGCATTTCTTACTTTCTTGACAGCTCCACGGTGCTTTTAAAGAGATGTTTTTAATATTTTATCCAGCTGTCTTTGTTATTTTCCTCTGGAGACTCATTCATTGTATGTATTCTATTGTGCCCCCAGAAATGGAAGTCTGGAAGGTTCATTACTGTAAGATATAAAAAGATGAATTGTCTGCTGAGCTCAGTCAGTGTCTGATGACAGTCACACTGGTTTACCTGATTCCACTTCAGGCAACTAGACTACCCCAGTTAACCTTGTCGGGAGCAGTGCTGAGAGGGTGTCTGGCTGGAGAAATGGCACGCATAAAGAAACTCCTTTCAAATGGCAAAGTTTGCAAAGTTTGATTTGGTTTTCAAGCTAGCTAATGCTTTTATATTCCAGGCAGAGTCCTAAGAGTTTTAGGTGTGTTAACTCAATTCTCACAACCACCTTATGTGGTAGATACTACTATTACAAACTCCTTTCTACGGAAAAGGAAAACAGGGTTAGAAGTTCACTCACTTACCTATGTCCACATGCAAAGTGGAGAGCCAGGATTTGAATACAGCTGGCGTGCCGCTCGCTTAACCACTATACTCTCCTGCCCTTCAAGGTTGCAGAATGAAGGGTGGGTAGTGTTAGCCCAGACCAATGGTCAGCGACAGGCCCCCATATGGACCTAGTTTCCCATCTTCCGCCGTGGCTCCTGGGGGTAGAATACATGACAGTTAGAGTCCGTGTCCTCAGCTTATCAACTCGTGCACTGAATATGTTCATTGATCTCTGTAAAGATTTTTATCAGAGCAAAACCACAAAATATGTGATTTTTATTGAAACCATATTGATGACTCTTGGAGGAGTTAGAATAATCTCAATATTGATTACTGGTATGTTGCCTTAATTACTCCTTGCTGTCTTAATGGAGACTTTTACCCATAGTGCATATAAGCTGCATGAATTCCCAAGTGTGACTCACTTCAGCTTGCAAACACTGTGAATGACGTAGAAGAACCACTTCAGTTAGCTTGGAAATGGCTTTGGTGCCTTCATAAGGCTACATTCTGGAGTTTTAGGCTCCCTGTGTCCCATAGCCAAGTCTGGCCCCAGGATTGTATTTTCCAAAAGCAACTGAATACATGTTGTTTTACCCTTATCTGAAGATATTTGGCTTTTGTGAGGACCAATATGATCATAGTTCTAGATTCTTTTCAAAAAAGCAGTGACAGAGGGCTCAGGAATATAATAAAAGACTAAAAGTAGAAATGTGGACAAAGTAAAACATGACTCACTGGTGCCTTTTAAAAGTAAAAGCTGTTATGTCCCCTTAAAGTATGTGAACATTTGCCAGTTTTTTGGAATCCATAATAAAAAATACTTTAGTTTTTATTTTCTTCTTATTCTCCTTTTTCTTCTATAACTAATTTAGTACTCTCTCAGGCAAGACTCATTTATAGGATAATAATTTTGTCAAAAAGAACCAAATTGTAACTTTAAATACATTTCTTGCATCAATGTAGGAATTCAAATGCTCAAATAGTGAATTAGTAGTGGTAGATTTGCCTCCGTATCACAGTTTGGGAAAGGGACTCTGAGTAGAGGTTCCAGGCCATGTGGAAGGGCAGAGAGCATGTTGGGGCAGAAGGAGAGGTAGGGTTGGGGTGCAGTTTCAGCAAAGGCCTCAGCCCACCCCACAGGGAGCAGGAGACGATGACCCTGCAGAGTGGCCTCCAACTGGGCAAAGCTGTGGGCCTTAATACTATCAAACAACTGGACAGGGGCATGCTGGGCGAGGGAGAGAGACTTCGGACAAGGCAGCTTTCCTCAGTCAGTGCAATTCCAGGAGAAGGCTCTCAGCCCTGGGCCAACTGCTGTAGCCCTCCTAGACCCTGGGCAGCAAGGACTTCATATCGAAGGAGGCTCTGACAGCACACTGTGGTAGCTGCTGTTTATCCTTTTCTGAGTGTGGCTGTCTTGTAAAAGGTGATGCCCTCTTTGGTTTTTTGTGTGCCTCTCGTTCTCTCAAGTGTAGAATCCCCATCCACTCTACTCACAGACCAGTTATTTTCAGTCCTGTTGCTTCTCATGCTTCGTGCTTTGCCAAATACTGACTGTATTTACTACTTTTCAGGGTTCATCTCAAGAAACTCATCTTCTAGAGAGCCTTCTGTGATATCTCCAGCTCTTACTAATCTCCCATGGCACTCACTGGTTGTTTAATAATTTGAAATTTATCATGAACTACTTCAGTACATATATTTTGTTTTCATCCATATTTTTTTCCTCTAGCTAGATTGCAACTAGAGTGTGATGATTTCAGATTGTTTACAATCTAATAAGAATACATGCTCAGTGCTTTTGTGTTTTCCAGCATTTTGTAATACAAAAATATCTGTTAAATCAGGGGATCTCTAGCTTGTTTAGTTCCTTAGCCAAGAATGTAGATCAGGTAGAGGCAAAGGTTATGAGAAACTATTTGAATTTCATAGTTTTATATTTCCATTTATGACTGTCTTTCTGACACCAAACTTTTACTAGTCATTCATTCAACAAATTCTTATTGAATCCTTACCGTGTCCTTAGACAGGGTTCTAAGCAGATTGGATATTGTGGTGAACAAGACCAGAGGCCATCGTTGAGTTTAAATTCCAGTGAGAGAACAGATAATGAGAGTGAAACATAGATGAGCAAAGCAATTACACCGTCTGACAGGTGTTATGAAGGCCATAAACATAGTGGTGAGATGGAATCAGCCACTTTAGAGCTGGGATGGGGTGATATTTTCTTTGGAAGAAAATGAGTCTGCCATGCCTTGAGGGAGAAGATGTGCATTTCAAGCAAAAGAAATAGGAATTCAGGAGGCAGAAAGGACTCTGTGTTTTTGAACAAAAAAGAGGCCCGAGGGGTTGGACAGTAGCTAGCACAGTAAAATATGATGGTAGATAAGGTTGGTAATGTTATTGGCCGGGTAAGGAGTGTGAGTTTTATCATAAGACCAGTGGAAAACCAGTAAATAATGGAGTTTGTTTGCTTTTAAAAATAGGGGATAGAAATAGAAGCTAATGAAGCTTATGCTTTAGGACCTCTCACTGACACCAGTCCTCTCAAGTACCTGGGCAAAACCACGGCAAGTTGTTCACATGGTCATGGTTTTATAAAATTTGCAATTGTTGAAGACCACTGTCTGTTTCCACACTAACTTCCCTTCTATCACACTCCTTTTTCTGGAGTGGCTTTGGAGTGGCCATGGCCATTTTTGGACCTGGATCTTAGAAGTTGAGTGGAAATATTTTTTAGCTTGGGTTTCATGAAATACAATCATATGGCGTATAGCCATTTCTGCATATGGTTATATTGTTGCTAGCCATCTCGTTATAGGTACTGGCTCACTTGGCATAACGACATGAAGGTGGCAGGGCCAGAAGTTTGCAATGCAGTGTTAGCGTATCCTACAAAACCCATGCTTCTTGCTCTGCCAAAGGGATATCAAGATGGTCAAGTGCTGGCCCTGGTCTTCTTTCATTGCTTTCTAGAGTCAGCAGTGCCTTGAAAGGGAGTTTGGCTTTGGTTGGCACGTGCCCCTTCCCAGACTTTAGTGTGCACATGAATCACCTGAGGATCTGGTTAGCATGCAGATATTGCTTAAGTAGGGCTGTGGTGGAGCCTGGGATTCTGCATTTCTCACAAGTCCCCAGGTGTTTCTGTGGCTAGTTTAATGACCACATTTGGGATAGTGAGGTAGGAAAGCACTGTGGCTCTAAAGTCACATTGTCCATTCTATTACAAACTTTGTGACTTTGGTTATTTAATCTTTTCCAGTCCTCAGTTTTCTCATCTATACATGGGGAGGCTAATAACAGAATTAACTATGGAAGGTTATTATAGCGATTAAATAAGAAGATTCATGCTAAGAGGTTATGACAATATAAGGCAAAAAAAAAATGTTAGATATCATTGTACTTGTTGTATTTAGAACACTTGGTTGTCCACCAAGCTTAGCTAAGACTTCTTGTGAAGGATTACTGAAATTTCCCATGCATATAGGAAAAACAACAACAACTGTCTTTGTAGCATGAGGCAAAATTAATTCAGTCAATGAGAATTTGCAAACAATGAAATATATTTAGAAATCAAAATTACCAACTAAAGTAAGTATGAGCCAGTCAAGAATGTGCTAAGTTGCCGACTAAATCACAAGATGCTGCATCTAGAATAGAAGTTAGAGATCTCATAGTCCAACAGCTTCATCCTACAGACAAAAACAAACAAACAAGCAAGCAAAAGCAAAGCCAACAAATGAAAGAGGCCTGAGAGGTCTCAACTCTGGTCGTCATACAGCATGTAGGTGGGATCTCCTTACGGAAAACAGCGTAGAAACCTTTTCATTAATACTGTGATACATATAGAAACCAATTTTATTTCAGCTGCTCTTACTTATTGTGGGTCAAATTGTGTCCCTCTAAACGATATGTTGGCATACCAACCCCTGGTACCTGTGAATGTGACTTTATTTGGAAAAAGGGCCTTTGCAGATGTATTCAAGTAAAGCTGAGGTCATTGGGGTGGTTCCTGTCCCCATAAGATCGGTGACCTTGTAAGAAGGTAGTGTAAAGGCGGACACAAAGGGAGAAGGTCTTGTGATGATGGAGGCAGGGGTTGGGGTGATGCGGTCGTGAGCCACGTAGGAAGCTGGGAAGAGGCACGGGGAGGATTCTATCCAGAGTCTCAGAGGGGACATGGTCTTGCTGACACTTGGATTTCCTATTTCTAGCCTCCAGAACTGTGAGCGAATACATTTCGGATGCTGTCAGCCAGCCCTTGTGGTGCTTTGTTACAGCAGCCCTGGGAAACTAATCGAGTCATCTTCCTCCTTTCTCCGTTTTCCGGGGGTTTCTTTCCCCTCTGCGGCCGCATGGAAGGCTTCTCGAGGTGGGGACTGGCCTTTGCTCCTGTCCGCGTCCCTTGAACAGCTTAACAGTCCTGAGTCAGGACTCACTGAGCATTTGTTGAACTGAAGTAATTGCAGCTTCCAGACAAATAACGCGCCTCGTTGTTTGTTATTATAAATTCCCCGTAATTTGTCTGTCAGCTTCTGACTTCGTCGTTGAGGAAACAGAAGAAGTGCCTCTTAGTTGCCAAGAGATGTTTGGGTGGAGCAGGACATAAATACTGATAGAGACACGTAAGAGCTCATTTTAATGTTAGCTTAGGGACAGTCCCTAGCACGCCTGTAGCTGACCCGGGGCCGGCCCTGCTGCACCTGCGCAGTGCGCGTGCCTTCAGGCCCTCTCAGCACGGCCTGCTGGGGCAGCGCCCGTGCTTGGACCCGCTCACCGAGCAACAAAGACGGAGTGGAGAAGCTGTGTGAAGCAGGCCTGAGCGTCCAGCCCGCAGGGTGACCGCAAACCGAGCTCACGACCACGAGGCAGTTGTGAAATGCAAACCCCGCGTTTTCCTTTCCGCAGGACCGAAAAGTCCTTAACTTAGTGTTCATGGATGCGGAGGGGTTTAGACTGCTGTCCCTGTAACTACGTGTGTGAGTGCCGAATATATATTTATTCTGTGGCACATTTGTTACCTGGCTGTACATGCAGTCAATGTGCGCAGGTATATTTAGAGGCTGCGAGGCAGGTTTCCTAAGCTGTTATGCTACTTTGAATCCACTTTTCTTCCTATGGAAAGCCACAAGTTTTCTACGTGTTAGTGCATTTCTGTTCTGCAGAGCTTAGTGGGCAGTGCACCCCAGAAATGACTCACCCCCATGCAGCCGGAGTGCTTGGCCACTCTTCTGCTCATGTACTTTTGTGGGGGTGGCCTTTCGTTTGAAGGAAGGGTTCTCTAGTTAAACAAATGGTAGACTCTCCTAGTTCAGACTTTTTAGTTTACACATGAGAATAATAAATAAACTTCTTCGTTTATGAGTCAAAGTTCTAGAAAGACCCATGGTAGCATTACCAGAGAAAAGAACGACGACAAACCTAACCTTTCAAACTCTCTGTACACAGTCGGATTTTAGGGGCACGTGATCCATGTGTGACCTTTATCCAGAAATTCATCCTCGCTGGGGACAGGTTACATCTTTTCAGGGGCTGCTTCATCACGACTTAATGACTAGCCTCATTAGAAAAAATTCAATAGCTTTCATTATTTTTTATTTCAAGAGAACCATACGATGGCTTGATTTAAAAACTGGGTAATGCTGCAGAGAGGGTGCAATGTAACATTCCTTCCAGTTACCTCTGGTCTTAATACAGAGTTAGGTTCTGTCTTAAACCTAGAAATAGCACTTCGTAGCCAATAGCTTCAAGATATTTCATCAATCATGTTCTTGTGATAGGGCTGTAAACCTGTTCATATAACCTAGTAAAGGACCCTTATTTTAACTTCACCTTAAACCTAGATGAATGCTTTACTGTGAATTCTTTAATGAAATTTTGACCTGAAGGAAGCTACAAAAAGAGCTCATGACCTTAGAATTAGGACAGGCTTGAGAGTTACGTGGCTCTGTGTGATTTTGAAAGAGTTACTTAATTTTTATGGGTCTTGATTTCTCATCTTCATTATGGGCATAATAGCTCTACATAATGCTAAAGATTATGTAAAATATCTATGAACAAAACAAAGTTACTTTCTGGTTATAACCTATTTCATGAAAATATAACAGCTACATGTTTTTCACTGAATTTGGAAAGGGTATCTGAAATGGTATGATTAAAATAGGGGGTTGGACGATTAAATGTGCAAACTCATCCTAGAGAAAGTGCTACATACCTCATTGCTGAATATCACCATGGTCACCTTCGAAGTACTCCCCTGGGGAAGCTATGCACTGACACCAGCACCTAGTCCACCCTTCAAAGCAATTTTGGAACTCTTTGTCTGGAATGGCCGTCAGAGCTGTCGTCATCCCCCAAATCTGACAATTAAGTTCACGAACTTGCCACCGTGCGCTTACTTACGTTGGCAGCCCTGTGCAACAATTCGGTAAGGTGCCAAAATTGCTTAGAAGGGTGCACTAGGCCCTGCTGTTGGTGCATAGCTTCCCAAGGGGAGTACTTTAAAGGTGATCATAGTGATACTTTTTCTAGGATGAGTTCGTGAAAATAATTGTCTGACCTCATATATGCTACATAGCACATATGATAATATTTACACTGGAGAGCTAAAGGGACACCTCAAATGGACTGGCTGTTATTTTTCAGAGTAGCTGAACCAGAGGGAGAAAGTGAGGTCACATGACCTTCTGCTGAGCTAGGGATCTGGCCATCCCGAAGGCCGACAGGGAAAGGTAGTGTTAGTCTAGAATCAAGCTACTTCTCACAGCAGAATCTCTTCTATACCTTGACTAAGAATCTCTGTAGCAGTTAGAATTTAGCTCTTATTAGAAATTCTCTTCAACAACACAGGACAGGCTTGTGAGAAACCTCTTCCGACTATTTAGCATAGGGCTTGATGCATCAGCAGATCCCCGGTGACCAGTCGCAATTACAGCGCATTGCCATCCCTGCCTCCCACCACCCGCATCAAGAGCGTGTACAGAAGTCATTGCTGTTTCATTTTGCATGAATCATACCTATTCATCGTGACTCAGTGCAGCTAGACTACGCCTACAGCAATGCTAGCCTAATATTTCAGAGACAGTAGGATATTTGGAGAGAAGAAATCATTCTTTAGCTAGCCGGTATTTCCCTCCCACAAATGTCAGAACATCGAACTGTATTTTGGTTTGCCTCGCTGCTTCTGAGGTCTTTACAGTGTTGCCAGAGATCCTTGGCTAATCATTAAAAGAGTCTACTTATGGGTTTGAAACACTATTTTTAGTTTGGACTTCCTAAAATTGAAATCACTCTTTTCTAGAAGATAATAATAGAATAATTAATGTTTTATACTTTTATATTTTCTGTGCTGAACAGATAAACTAGTTCTATCTTTTCAGGTTTAAGTTTCACTTTTGATTTTGAGGTAGTATCATAAAAAGTCAATCTACTGATGAAAATTACATTTCATAAAACCAGGTGTGAACAATTTTAAGTACAGTTTGAGAATTTTCACTTAAAATAACAACTTATTCTCTAAAGGTGCCATCGTGAACTTACTATTAGCAGAGAATGCTTTCCTGTAAGGAGCAACTGATTGGGTAACGTTTTCTTCTGTATTACAATAAAATTGTAAAATAAAATTGCTCATCCAAACACATAGCCAGTTTTCAAACACCCACAAAAGTGTGAAAATACTTTTACCCTTGAAAATCCTGATGGCGTTGTTTAAAAATACAAGTGCCTTTACTCCTTTATTTGTATATGCCTGGTCTGTTGAATGTTTGTGTTTTCTACCCTCAGGAGGGCTATCACAACCACTCCAAAGGCCGCAGCTTTAAACCTGCTGTGGAGAGAACTTCTCTCCCCAGTTCCAGCTTTGGCCTACAGAGGAGGCAATTTCTGCCATCTCTTGCATGACAAGGAATGTTCCCACCCAAAATCTAATACCACTTTCCTTGAGAAATGCCATGGCCCCAGAAAGCTGCTATAAAAGTCTGAGAAGGTGCACACCACCTGTCAGGGCAACTGTCTTGATAGACCACCTGCCCTCAGGTACAGCGCTCAGCTCTTGATTTCTCCTTGGTCCACCTGGCCAGGGTGTCTGCATAGAACTGAACTCACCATTCTAGCTCTTTCTGCAGCCTCTACGCCATGTTGTCCAATCAGGGTCTTCTCAGAAGCCTGTCTTATGGATTAATGGGCAGTTTACTGTCTGTTAATGAAACTTACATTTTGTTCCCCATTTGGTTATTGATGTTCGTTCACATCTCTTCATATTCAGACAGAATCCTGAAGAAGAGGGCTTAGTAGTAGGATTTATTTTTACTTCTGATTTCAAGGAATACTAAAAATACTTCTAACATGATCCTTTTAAATTGTTTCTCTTACTGTTAAAAAGCCAACATCAAAAGCTGAAACTGCCAATATCCCATTTGCCAATCTCCCAGAGTTGGCTCTTCTTTGAAGGTACCAAATGTTATCTTTGTGAATGTAAAAGCCCTTTTGTTTGACTAATTATCAATCTGTCCAGACACAAACAGGAGGAGGACTAAAAATCCTTTTAAATGCTTCTTTTATTTCATTGGTTGTACATTGGGTGAGTGAACTGAATATTACAACCGAAACATAGAATTGATACAAATTAGACTCCTGTTTACACTGGAAGGTAATGAATGAGGGAATTCTTAAGTGTTACAGAAGGTTTAGTAGAAATGTTACCAGTGGTATGGCTGAAAGAATAGTGCTATTATATACTGAAAACCAAGAGTGAAATGTAGTTCCCGTACAAGTGGTGAGTTCGTCTCTTAACTACAGTATTTGTTGAATTGCTATCTTCATGTCTTGGATATTGGTGTTTTTGTTTTTGTGATTAAACAAAGCATTTAAGATTTATTCATCATAGTCAGACTTCTGAATATAAACAAACTTTTGGCAAATAATATTTATACAGAAAAATAGTTTTAGATCCTCTCAAATCCCAGAATTATTCTATAAAATTACATTATAAATAAATAAAAAGCAAAATCTGTTGTACATATATTTGTACATCTATGCATTTGCCTTGCCTCCTCCTTGTCGTAAATGGCATATTTATGACTCTTTGCATATTATAATCACAATTCTTGAAAATGGATACCATAGTAAAAATACAGTCCTCTATATCTGCTTGGGGACCCAGGTGATGTTTTTGATGCTCCATTATTAAAGGGCTGAAAACAGTTGGGTGCTAATAATTTTTAACATCAAGATCATGAAACAAAAGAGAAAAAGAAAGACAATGTTACAACAATTAGTCTACAAAAATATTTCAGTGATTCCCATAATTTACCTTTTAGTAACATAGACTATGTTTTCAATGAGTTTAAGTGAATTAACAAAGAAAAAAAAAACGAAAAAAGAAAGTAAGTTTGAATGTTTTAGGCAAGTTGTAGCATAACTACATTGTTATAGTTGAGAAAATTACAAATATCAATAATACATAAAGATGAAACTACCAAAGAAATACAAGTTAGATACAATACTTTTCCACAAAATAAAACAAATGCAACGATACAAGCACTATGTAAGATTACACTTAGAATGGGATTTTCTTTTGACAGGGTTATCAAATCTATGATATAAGATAAATAGTTATTAGACTTTGACCAACATTAATTAAAATGGTGGATTTCCTTTTTTCTCCAACAAAAATGATATGGTTGGTGCATACAGTTTTCAAAACAGGCGGTGATGCCAAAATTTAAAATATTTTACATTCAATCTCAAAAGTCAAAATACTTCAATCACTAATATGCTCACAAAGAAAATGGATGTTTTAAACAATTACACATAATATTCATTTATAACAGTTTTGTTTTTTAAACAATAATTTAAAAACTATGTAGGTACTGTATAGGCTATGTGCAACATATAAAATGTGAAATATGAAATATTTGGTACGATAGTGCTTAAAATAAACTTTAAAACAAACTTTCTGAACAAAATTTAATTGTATCGCTATTACCTTGAAGATCAACAAAGTATTTAAAAAAGTAAACAACATTAAAATATGTTTCATCCATATATAGTATATATATATGTATGTGTATATATAATATGTATGTACTTGTATTAAAGTTTTTTATACTTTTGAGACATAAAATATGCTTTAAGGTGAAAGAATTAAAAGAACTATTTTTTTTCCATGCTGTAGTCAGTTACAACCCTTTAATCCAACTTTTGAAATGCAAAACAGTAATGGATTTTTAAAAAGTGAAACTATCTACTTTTTGTTTACATAGTAATTTAGATTAAAGTCACAGTCCAATTTTCAGTGACTAAACTCAACCTTACTTAAATTAGAATATTATACAGATCTCCTCACCTACAGCTTCCTTGTTTGACTAGGTTTTTTAGTTTAGAAGAGTTACTCTATAACAGGCAAACGAATGGTGAGTTTGAAAGACTAATCCCTTAGATTAGACTGTTGGCATGGGCCTCTCATTCTTGTCAAGCTGGATGAAGTCTGGCAAAATCTAGGCACTTCTACAAAGTCTCTCTTATAAAACAACTTTAAAAATATACTTGTAAAATAATACCTTCAAGACTTTGTGTGGTGGGGTATGAAGCTCATACCGTGCAAAGTTTCTTTTTCAATCTAGTTCATGTTATTCTAGAATCACATGATTCAATGTGGCATCTCCAGGCAAACCAAACACTACACTTTGATGTGTCCCCAGTACTTGTGCTTGAATTTCCGTTCAGATTTTAGACCTGCAGGACAGGTATCAGTTTTACTTCACTTCTCATTTTTGCTGCAGCATTCATGTTCTCAAGAAGTGAAACATACCTTTTGATCCAGTGGGTAAATGAAATGACAGTAATTGGAGTTAGAATTGAACCTGCCCTTGGAATAGGTTTTTTTAAACTAATGCTAATTGTTTATTGCTACCTTTGAAATATTCCGAGTCGAAATGAGTAAATTGGTTGGACTTTCTGCATCAGCTATAGTTATGGAGATAAGACAATATTCCTAGGACAGAAACTATGTTTAGAAACCCTTTAAAAGTAAACTTTATCCTTTATGTCTTTAAACATCACAGCTGGTCTCAGGTAGTTAACTATCTTAGGTTGGAATATACTAAGCATACCATATTTAATACTCATATATGATATAGCAGCACTAGCTTCTTAGAGTTGTGGTCTGTCCAGAAGAACTAAATCTTTATTTAGCATGCAGTTTGTGACAATTCTATTGAGGAGGAAACAGGATAGTATGTACAGTAACAATGTTTAGTTATTCTCAATGAAGATTCTTGGCATTCCATTCCATTTCTGCTGATTATTTCAGAATTATCTGTTAAAGAAAAAGATAAGCATGATTTAGACATTCCTCTGTGAGGGAAAATAATGAGTTTAAGTTCTACTCTCTGAAAACAGACATTCGAAAATAGAAAATTTCTTCAACCTTTCATAATTTGATGCAATTATAATTTTGCACAATCCCCACCCTTCATGCTGAAAATTTTATACTTAAGTACTTTTGTTATGTGGCCACTGTAAAGAATGAGGATGCAAATGCACAGCATTTTCAGTAAAACTGTGACAGCACATATGTGGGCATGCAGGTGTGTTTAGAACCTAATCTCCTTTTTAGGCTTTGCTTCATGTCTCTTTATTATATGCTCACATTATCCTTCAAATAATATCTGCTAAGGTGATCAAGAAAGTCTAATGAGATAATCTATTTGTATGTGAATATTGTTTGCAAATTTTAAATATGAATATTTAAAAATGTATAATAAATTATACTTATTAACTTGTTTTTATAATTCAGGGGTGTGCTCCCATCAAAAGTAATTTTGTTCTTAAGATATAACAACAACCAGTTTCAAATTCAGAGCATGTTTCAATGTCCCACATTAAATAGAAAAAGGGATAACATTCTAAAAGAAGTTCAGACATTCTTAATAAATCCAAAAGCACAGGTAACGCTAAACTATGAAATGCAAACCGTGGTCCCTGGACCTTGATCTCTTGGTTCATTTCCAACTCCGTATCTCTGCAAAGGATTGGGATTTTGCCCTGTGTGATCCAGTCCACTAAATGTCAAGCTTGAAAGCCAAGCTTTTAATACAGTCTAGCAAAAATATTTATTCTTTGTGCAATGCTTCCACCAAACTTTGTGCAGTGAATAAACAAAATGTTTATTTATTAAACAGCCTAGAGTCTTTGTTGAGGAAGGGACCAGTAAAAATTTTTTATGGTCAAGATCAGCTAATATTCCTACACACTGGGATCCAATTCTCAACCAAAGCCTCATTTTTACAAGTATAATTTCTTATCCCATTATGTTACCATTCAGACATGTGTATATTTTTCCTTTAAGTGGGTACTCTTGCTGTTTACATAAAGTAGTTTTAGTATATACACTTAAATAGTTTCTCCCATGAAATACATGTGAGTATCCTTTATTTTACTGGAACATACAGATGTGTGTAGAATTGATAGAAATAAAAAATATTTACATTAAATATGTATACTAAATAGAAACTCAGAACTTCAGCTAAGATCATTCTTTGTTTTTTAAAATTCCTAGGAATTTAAATTAATAGGGAAAATAGCATTACTTATTTCAAATACTGATAAGCAAGTAAAAATAATGAGATATGATTTTATATGTAAATATTATCACTCTTTTTGAATAGTCATTGCAAATAGCTAATATTCAAATTCTTCAGCTGGTAATATTATAACTTCATTATTAGACGTAGATGTTTTATTATTAAGTAGGAATTATTCTATTTCATCTCTTAGCTCCAATGCTGATGTCAGGTTTCCAAACAAGAATGTGCCCCAGGATATCATGTCCTATTTTTTTTCTTTTTCTTTTTTCTTTTTACTTTAGCAGGAGTCTCTTTAAAATATTTATGAGAAAAAAATCTTGTAGTTTCTTACATTGATGTAAAATAATATGTATTTTATAATACATATAATACATTCTGGCTAATTAACTGAAATTCCTAACTACCTGGAAAGAAAAGTATTCTACAGAGAGCCCAGCAATGAACAAATTTATAATACAGATAGCGGTGACAACAGTGCTTTGGATTTGGATTTAACAAAGAGACATGCACGGCCACCCAAGTTTAATTGAACTGTAAATCAGCCTTGAAGTTAACTAAAACCATTAACTGTGCTCACCCAGACTGCTCATCCCTAGCCTTCACAGATCCATTACACAGATAGACATAAATAAAAATGACCTCTGGTCCTATCGAACCCTCAGCTATTACTGCTGTCTGGCATAGAGGCCAGAAAGGTCTGGCCATACTCTGGGGGATGTCTTTGGCTGTCCTGTGGACTGTACCTGTGGTATAAAAAAATGAATTATGCTCCTAGCAGCTGTGAGCTCCAAGAGGTTCAAGAGATTTGACCTGAGAAGGTAAGAAAACCTTGAGCGTCTCACCTTTTTGGTGATAATATTTTTCTTGAAAATATCATTTGATTATTAATTTTCCTTCTGAGAAATATAGCTTGCTGATCCTGCCTGAATTACGTGTACTCTGGAGTGAAATACATTCTGGAAATACAGACATAACAGGAATCCAGATGAGGAAGAGGTACCAACTGAGTGCCTCTGATTTAATGATGGCCCATTTGATTGCTGCTTCTGATGTTAGAAGACGTATGACATCACAGGTACTAAGACCCACAGGGTGGGCAGGACAGGTCCCAGCTGGAAGGGTGCCTCTGGAGGTGAGAGGAAAGCCAGAGTGTGTGTGTGTGTGTGAGTGTGTGAGTGTGTGTGTGTGTGTGTGTGTGTGTGTGTGTGTGTGTGTTGAGGGAGTAGGGTGTGGAGAAGCTGTTTTGAGGGAAAGAGGGATTATCTGTCCAGTTTTTAATATGGCTTTTCTTTAGTCAGATTATATTTTTAATTCACACCAAAGAAACATAATTTAAAATAAGACCAATAGGTACATGTTGTGTGCTTCCCTGTTGCCTCTCCTCAGAGATTTTCTTCCATAGCAGTTCTCTATGGACATATAAAATATGTTCTTGACATAAAAATTTCTTCAATTGCCCGTGCAATTTTAATGGTCAGGAGAATCAAAAGCTTCAGAGATACTTGAATATTTCAACACAGGTCCAAAACACACAAAGGCCATCCGGAAAAAAATATAACGAGCATGGTTACATGGCTGGATACTTTCCGGACAGCCCTCGTAGATTCCTAAAAGAGCACGTTTACACACGGCCTAGCAACATGGCCCACACACACGTCTGATATTGACAAGTCCTAATCCTGAGCTTGTCCTTTCTAAAACATCGTTCATTAAACCACAGTGTGCCAAAGTGACCTTGACAGTCCAGTTGTCAGTGGTATGCTTCCTGCCACATAGTCATTAAGGCTAAAGCTGATAATAAAAATTCCTTCCTCAACCTCCAGGCACGGTAGCCCATGTTTTCTTGGATAGGACAACTGAAAACTCTCCTGGGGTCTGCCAGAGTATGTGTAACTCAGAGAAAAAGCCACCACTCTGGGTCCACTAAAAGTCTCCTCTCTGAAGTGACATTATTGGCTTTGTCTCAATTTTAACAGATTGATTTTTCAAGAGGTGCTGAGACATTTTTACAGGAGTCTGAAGCGCTAGGTCAGTATAGGCAGTCATATTGTGTAGACATGGAAAAGATAGCACAAACAGATTTAACTGGCTTGCATGATGTAGCAAGTCCTTGTGCAAGCCAGCGTGAGCTTAGAGATGTTAGCTCACTCTGCTCACCGGCATGGGAGTCCCCTCCAGGGCGTAGTGACAGTCAGTGATGGGACGAGGGGAAACAGTGATTCCAAAGAACATGTGTGTACCTCTCATGGTACCAGTGGAGGTCAGGCTCAGAACTCCCCTGGAGACTGGGAATTGGAGAAGCTAGGCAGTGGGATGGGGTCTAGGGCAAACAGAGCCTGGAGCACTGGGTGGGAGGTGGCAGTGCCTATCTGGAGGAGCCAGATGGGGGGAAATTGATGAGGGACTTTGAAAGGCTGCTAAGACACCCCTCAGGACATCCTTGCCTGGGTGGCCAACCATATCGTACCCCAGGCCTCCTCCAAACGGTTGCTATAAATGTGTCTGCTTGCTTCTGCTTTTGAGGAAGCCTGGCAAGCTATACGACCGGGAAGAAATTAAACATATCGACTAAGGTGTTATTTTTGTGTATCCCCCCGATGGACTAGTCCTCAAATAAAAATTATGTTATATAACAGAACCATGACGAAGAAGGAAGTTAAAGTATTAGATAGGACTAGGCAATCTAATGTGCTAAATCAAAGTTTTGAACAGAAAACATTACTTTCAATTCCTTTTCCACAAAAAGAAGAACACACAATAAATGAGAATAGCAGATGCCCACAAAATAAGCAATTCTATTTTTCAGACAAAGGCAAATCGCGAGTGGCTTCATAAATCTAGTTGTAACAAGAGTATCGTGACACAAAAATGTCAGTTAGCTGCAGGTAGTTGGATTTAAGAGTCTAATGATTCTGCATAATCCACACCCTTAAATTACTCCCACATAAACCCAATACGCACTCAGCCTCCTATTTATTTATTAAAGACAAAGCAGGAACGGCCCCAAAGAACATTGAATGGGGTGTTCTGCTATCAAATGTGTTATGAGCAGCCATTTAATAATCCCTGGATCCTCAGTGAAGTACCTGCCATTGACTCATAATGCAATGGCAGTTGAGCTCATTAAAGAGTACTAGGTCAGGTTCTGCCTAAATGCTAAGCCTACTGAGACCAGGCAGGAAAGGTACATAGGTGAGAGGATCAGGTGGTGCGCGTGGCAGATGGAAGGGCCTGTGCCTAGAAAGAATGGAGCAGCAGCTACTCAGCTCCAGTCAATTGCTACCTGCAGAAATCTGGGCTCCACATTGCATATCAGTGAATGGCATTTTTGAAAAGAAGCTGGAAATTCAGCAACTAATACACACTACCGAAAACAACCCCATGTGGGCCAATATATCTTTGGGCTGAATGCAGCTACGAGCTGCTGGTTTTTGTCCTCTTTGGGTCTTGCTTTCTTGGAGGAGACACCCACTAAGCCTGGGTTACTAGCTTCCTGAGCAGGCAGTAGCCAAGGCTATAGGCAACCAGTCAGCATTGCTGGGCTCAGGGGAGTAGGTTAATCTTGCAACTTTCAGACATTTGGTTTTCACCCAGAGGAATAGGGTGCTTTACCAATAGGCATACTCTACCCTAGAAGGAAATACTGCTCCTCCCTTGACTGATTCACCAGATATGAAATATGCACATTCCAAGATGATGACGGGATTTAGGCCAAGCCATCCATATGGCCCTTACCCTTCAGGGGCACTTGAAAAAGATCTGACCAGAGTGAGAAATGCATTTGGTTGAAACAAAATAGCCTGAGGCTGAAACTCTGAGCTTAAGTGCATCAGCATGAAAAACTCTACAGCTGAACTAACAGCTTTCATGTAATAGGGTGCGAAAGAAGACAAATCAACAGAATTTCCTCAGTGCGTCAGAACAGCGGTCCCCAACCTTTTTGGTACCAGAGATCGGTTTTGTGGAAGACAATTTTTCCACAGACCTGTGGGTGGGGGAGGAGAGATGGTTCTGGGATGATTCAAGTGCTTTATTTATTGTGCACTTTATTTCTATTATTATTATTACATTGTAATATATAATGCAATAATCATACCACTAGAAAACCTGCCACCAGATGCAGCTTAATTGTCACTTGCCATTCACTGAAAGAGTTTTGATGAGTCTGCAAGCAATTGATTTATTATGGTCTCTGTGCAGTCACACCTCTCTGCTATTGTTAATCTGTATTTGCAGCTGCTCCCCAGTGCTAGCATCACCACCTCAGCTCCACCTCAGATCATCATTAGATTCCCATAAGGAGTGTACAACCCAGGTCCGTGACATGCACAGTTCACAATAGGGTTCACGCTCCTATGAGAATCTAGTGCTGCCACTGACCTGACAGGAGGCGGAGCTCAGGTGGTGATGTGAGCGATGGGGAGCAGCTGTAAGTACAGATGAAGCTTCACTCACTTGCCTGCTGCTCACCTCCTGCTGTGCAGCCCAGTTCCTAACACGCCATGATACTGGTCCCTGGCCCGAGTGTTGGGAACCCCTGCTTCAGAGATACTAAGTATTAGTACTTTCTGAGTTTTCTATTATACCTTATGGTTGATATCCTGGAATTGAACATATGAATAATTTGGGAAATTGTGAACTAGATGACTTCTAGAACTATTCACACTTCTTATAGAAATGTTGATTGCAAAGATGCAGAGATGTCAGATGGGTTGTCTTTTAAAATGTTAGCTCAATATTAAATTCAGTGAGAACTCTTACTGCTTGGTTTAATTGATAGGAAAAACACTTCAGTGGAAAGACAAACTATTCTTACGGATCCAAACTACAAAACAATTAGAAAAGAGGAATAATGGATGTTTTAGACAAATCCTCCTGTAAAAAGCAACCCGATAATATTCTGTAATGTTGAGTTTGGAGAGGTAAATAAAATACACCTTAGGAAATACTTTTGTGACCTTGCTGAAAACTGAAGGAATTGCAATGGACCTGCAAGCCTCTAGCCTGGAAGCTCAAGTAGACATTCACAAGCAGAGCTGCTGCTTTAACTGGGTCCACAGAGAAACTGAGTTTTGTAAGCACGGGCAATGCCCCAT
>PVJL010015923.1:0-22609 GCA_004026885.1 Lyroderma lyra
TCCCTCCCCCTCCCTCTCTCTCTCTCTCTTTCTGTTATTCTTTCTCACCTTCTTCGTTCCTAAAAGATTCTAGTTCCTAAAAGAATAAACATTTAAAATTATGTTGGGAGCTCCCTGGTGGTGCAGGGGCTAAGGCTTCTGTGCTGTCAGCGCTGCGGCCTGGGTTCGATTCCCAGCCAGGGAATCACGCACATAAAAAAAAATTTTTAAAAATAAAATAATGTTTTGTTTGTTTTTAATTTTTATTCAATTTATTGGGATGATATTGGTTAGTAAAATTACATAGGTTTCAAGTGTGCACTCTGCAATACATCATCCATGTGTTGCACTGTGTGCTCCCCACCCCGAGTGAGTCCTTCCGTCACCGTGTATGTGACCCCCTTTACCCGCTTCTACCCGCCCTTACTAAACTGTTGCTTTTGTCTGTGAGTTTTTGTTTATGGGGTTGTCTTGTTTGTTTGTTGCTTTCCATTTCATATGCTACATATGATGAAGTCCTACGATTCTCAACTTTTTCTGACTTACTTTGTTTAGCATGGTAATCTCAAGGGCCATCCTTGTTGTCGCAAGTGGTAGTATTTCATCTTTTCTTATGGCTGAGTACTATTTCATTGTACAGAGGGCCGTTCAGAAAACAATCCAGCCATAATGCCTCTATTTTTCACATTATGTGGCTGGATACTTTCCAGACAGCGCTCATCTATGATTACTTTCTATGTCAAACCTGAGCACTCACCGCGTGGCTCTGTTTCCGAGGAGCCCCTACATTCCGCTAAACCTCTGTTTTAAGAAGACCTTTCCAGAAACAAAGAGAAATTTAAATACTTGAAACCGAAGATGCGAAATGTCTCAGCCAGGAAGCACAGGGAAGAGCGAAAGCCATTGCTGCTTTTAGATCCAGCCGAGGCCGGTGTTTGGTCTCCGAGGATTCCCTGAGGAGAAGGCCGCTCGGGCCTGCTGTCTTTAATTAAATTTAGTTTCAGTTCTTAAATTTAATTCTCATTCTGCTGTTTTTAAAGACATAAACAATGTAAAGTGTAGTCTTTGTAATCACTACAAACCACACAACTCTACTACTTGCAATAAAGCAAATGAAGAGACTTCTTCACATATAATCATTTCCTCTTCCGGCAACAATAAAGAAAACTTAGCGCTTACATGACACCTTTCATGATCAAACTGTTCAAACTGAAACTGGTTAGCTTCGGGGTCTGCTCTGTCAACATTTCCCTGTGGCTAACAATTTAGAAAACATGAACATTCTCAGATAACAAACTTTAAAAAAAAAAATTCTTTCCAGGACCCTTCGATTGCTAAAATGCCTGCATTTGCATACTATAAAATTCAAGGCTTGCTTCCATATCCTGGCCATACTTCCAAAGACCTTTAAAAACTAATCATCACTTCCATGTGTAAGATTGCATTACTCATTGAAGCACTGCCTGTAATGGCAAATAATTAAAAACATTAGGAAATGGGTAAACTATGGCACATTCATACAGTGGAATATTATGCGGCTGGAAAAAACTAGAAAGCACTTTACGTATGCCAACCAGTGATCGCCAAGGTACACTTTTTTCACTGAAAAGTGCAAGATAAAGAATACTATGTATACTAGGCTACTAATTCTGCTTTTTAAAGAAAAAAATATGCAAAAAGAAATTTTCAGTTACATGTGCATACAACATCTTTAAAAGGATAGTAAGACCCACCTCAAGGAGAAAAACTGAGATATAGGAGTAGACAGAGACTCTGCCTCATCCGCCCTTCGGAATTTTCTACCATGTGAATGTTTTGTCTGTTCAAAAAAATACATTTTTAAATTCAAAAACGTCTAGGGTTACTGACAAATTAGTATATAGACAGATGATATGCTGATTCAGAATTAGCAATACTTATGCTTTTCAGTCTACTGTGGTGTGTAAATTCCACGCCAGCACAGTTTTCTAACACTATCTTCTGGAATGAGCAGTCTCACCGAACCTGCTCTGATTACCCCTTACATCACCCGGGCCCCTTCGCTGCTGGTCCTCTTGCTTTTAAATGCAAATAGTACAACCATGCCATGCAAGTAGATTTTACATTTGTGGATTTGAAGGCATTTGAAAACCATCTGGGAGAAGCAAATACCATTACCTGTATTCGGAAAAAGGGACAAGGCAAAATCTGAGTGGCTTGCTTAATGCCAACCAGGAAGTTACACAAAGAAAGACACATGAAAACTTAAGTTTTTAAAAGCCTCCTCAAAACTGCTTTTTTAATGGGTAGATGATGGGATCCTTCTCAAGTGTGTGTGTGTGTGTGTGTGTGTGTGTGTGCGTGCGTGTGTGTGTGCGTGTGTGTGCGTGTCTGTAATGTGTGTACGTACACACGCACAGGTGGGCATGCACGAAAAGAAAAAGAAAGACAAAACGAGTAGGTCCTTAGCCATGATCATATCCTTACTCCCTCAGACATACTTGGTCATCTTCTACTTGTCGAAGAGTGTGCAAAAATACAAGTTAAAAAAGCTACTGTGAAAGAGCAACCAGCGTAGCTGAGAAGAGCAAGTGTCTCGGAGGAGAGGTGACATCTGAGCTGATCCTGGAAGGATGACACAGATGACGTCGGAAGGAGAAGGGGAAGGAACGGCGCCTACAGAGGCAGGGCGCAGGCGAAGACGCGGGGACAGGGGGCAGCTTGGGAACGGCGCGCGTATCATGCTTAGAACTACAGAGAGCGGACTATAAAGACAGGTCAAGGTTCCAAAAAGACACGGAGAAGTGATATCAGGGAACAAAATAAGATTTGTGAATAAGGTCAGAAGGCCAGAGGTCATTTAACCTAATACACTTGCAGCCCAGGACGGAGTCCTCAATAGGCTGACAGCTAGAGCTGTGCTGCACTGAGGGCAGAAAACAGAGCAAGCATCAGCTCTGATGACACCACAAGAAAGGTGAGTAAAAACACTGGGGAGCAGGCAGTCCCCCAAGAAGGGCCCGGGGGATGGGTAAGCGTAGGGAGAAGAAGGCAGAAGCCCAAACGACTTAGAGAAGGCACAAGTGACACAGATCAAACCACGTCTTGCTGCCAGGAGTGGCCTCTCCTCCTCGGGCACGTGTATGGAGGCTCCCTTCCGCAGGACGGTTCGAACACAGTCCTGCCTGGCCCTCTCACAACAGTGCAGCCCCTTTGACCCCTTGTGACTCCACTGTGCTCAGTTTGTGCATGGGACGAACATGGTTATACCAAAGCAATTAAAAACACCGAACATTATGTGCTTAGAGTCATTGGGGGAAGACATGTCACAAAATACTTTTAAAGAGCTTAGTGCTATTATTTTCTAATGTGGGTACCAGTGCCAAAGGCTAACCAAGTGTTGGCAGTAGTGTATGAACTTGACTGCTGCTGACAGGCAACCTTGTTTCTTAAAATAAATCAGGAATTGGCACTGCAGTTGTGAATCCTAAACTACTTAGCTATTTTCTTCATCAAAAAGAACAATGTCAAATTTAAGCAGAGCCCCAAAACTTAAGTCCAGCAAATGGCCACAAGTTCCCACACAACAGAGTTGCAATGAGCACGTTCTCAACACAAAGGACACATCGACTGCATGACATTTTGAGGGAGAGACAAACAATGGGTAAGGAGGGTAGATGTTGACCCTTCAGGGCAAATCGGTGAATTTTTTTCTGAACATTCAAACGGTTAACCGATCAAACGTGAGGGAAAGAGTACCTGGCTGACGGAATCAGGTTGAGTATCCCATTGAGAACATAGCTGAACTCTGCATGACCCTGAGCCACCAGTGCCACCAGACCGTCACAGCAGGCCGTTCGAACCACCACATTGTCGCTGCAGCACTTCTCCCACAGCAGGTTCAAAGCAGGAGTCTGAAATCAAACCAGTGGTGAAAGGACACTTCAGAGGAGCAGCACGGCACACAGACCCCGAGCCCCCATCCAGCTGTGACGCGTTCGGGGGGCCAGCCTTCCTCCACAAACATGCCCTGTCGGCACCGCATCTGTAGAGTAAGTGAAAGTCGGTTTTCCAAGAGAGAGACAACGGGTGTGTTCTGTTATAGCAACTCTCTCTCTTCTGGGGTCGGGGCTGCAAACCACGGCTGGCTGCAGACAGGCACGGCCTGCACTGAATAGCACGTCAGAAGTAAGAGGGACTCAAGACTAAGGCTCGGTGCCAGCACCGAGCTCTCGCCAGGCTGTTTGACCAGACACCAGCAGTATCAGCAGATCAGTTCGCCTAAGGGGAACTCCAAGTCATACCTGTGCTCGAAGCCCTAAGTGGCAATAGCCTTTTCAGAAAACGTTCCTGCTCTCCTACCTCCCTCACCTGCATGCACCTCTCCACACCCACACAGTGTCCCAGACCCAATTTGCTGTAGTCTGGTGTGGGCCCAGAGGGAGGAGAGAGAAGTAGAGATGCTCCGGGCAAGCTGCTGGTTCCATGGCTACCAACAAGATTTTCTAAACTGTTTTGCCCAAGAAAGAGACTGTGACTTTTTCGCCCTCACCCCATGAATCTACAACCTTTCACAGAAAAGCCCTCGGAGGGTATATCAGTAAATATAAGTTCTTCATTGTGAATAATCCTAGAAAAACAGACGCTCTAACTTTCACAACTTTTTCAGGAACCCATGATTCCCCCAAACCCCCCACAGAAAAGTTCATTTATTTTTAGGATAAACCCATATTTGAATGTGTTGTGGGTTGAGTCCGTTTAGATTTACATGTGGTTTGGGGGTTTTTTATGGTTTGGTTTAAAAAAAATTTTTTTTTCTTTGAAGAACATATAACGAAGCAATTGTTTTTCCTCTTGACATAATGTGTTGTGGGGATATATAATTTGGAGAAAAAATACTAAGATTCCTAGTGCCCCCAAAATAACTAAAAGAATGAAAATCAACATCGCATTTTGTCCCCTTTCCCACTGAAGCCACCTCTGCGGGGCTTTCAATCTTAGGGTCCCATTTTAACAAAGCAATACAGTCACCAGGCCCTGCAGGAAGCTAATATTTATATTTCAATTCTCGTACTCAGAAGGGAATTTTATTCACCTGGGTGGAGACTATCAAAGGGTTCTAAATGTCATTACTCCATTAGGAAGGCAGGAAAACAAAGTAAGTGAATGTAAAACCAGTGCTTCAGGTAACGCCTGTCCTTGTGGACGTGCGCATGCACTCCCTCACAGAAGAGGAAATATTTAGTCACAGGGATTGACATTCAATAAATGCTGGCAGTTGAAGTAAAACCACCAGATCCTGTCAGAGTACATAATGTGATTATCGGCAGGATTAAGACCAGGGTTCTCAGCAAACCTAATTTATCTAGCTACACACAAACACCAGATAAATGCCAATTAGTGAAGTAGGCCCCTACATTCCCTTGAACATGTCAGCAGAAGCTGTAAAGAAATGTAACTCGGAGCAGCTAATGCAAAGAAATGTGATGAGAGAAAGCAAATCAATGTGCATCTGTTGGGGGGGAAACAAGTCTTCTTTCCATCACCCACACTCTGCACAGAGTTCACCTTAGAGCACCAGCACATCAAAACACACACCACTGGTCAACCAAAGCCCGAGTAGTGCAGAGCTCAGTAAGCTCTTGGCATTCACCTGCCCCGTGCATAGTACAAAATTCTTCCACCAGCTCCAACTGTCCATGCATGACCCCTCCAAGTTAGAGCTAGAAAGCACGAGAACTCTCCCAAACCCAAACCAAGCCGCTACGTTGACTTTATCAGACAAAACTATTCCCTCCGAGTGACCCTACCAGCCTGAAATACCCTTATCCCCCCGACGTTCCTTTTCAGTAGTAGTCCCAAGAATACTTAGTTACCCCCACCTCCGCCTGTCTTATTCCTAGAGTCTGTTTTTACAAATGTTAACACGTAAAAGAATTAGGAAGAAAAACACGGCAAACCAAAATAAGAAAAAAAAAAAAGGCAATGAACTTCTCACACTTCAAAATCACTTCTGTAGTGGCCTGAACTGTGAGGAAAGCAAAGTGTCTATGTCGTCCAGCTGGTAGCCACGTCGGAATAGAAATAAAACAGCCAGTTAAACACTGACCTGGTTGGTGGACTGATGGATCTTTTCTGAACACCCATTTTCCTTCAGGACGGCAGCGATAAGGTGACCCGCAGCCTAAAAACACAAACAGACAGAAGGGATGAACACATTCCCTTGAATGCACTCGCATCGGCAGACACCAATACCAGTGCTAGTCGGTGTGAGAATGAGCACGCCAGTCAACTGGTGATCAAATTCCAATTCTTTGACTGTGTGCCACGTGGCAGGCACTGAATGAGTCACTCGACGTTTATAGTCTCTTACTTTATAACAACCCTGAAGGTAAGCAATTTCATCCCAATTCATTCCAATAAGCAAACTATAGTTCATAGATGTTAAGGAAAATGGCCAGATTTTCAGTTCAAATTGCTGTCAGTATCAGAAGGTAATTTGAAACTGCTTAATCTATGAACCTATGAGACCAATGAGACACTCCACAGCTTTCGATGTCATCTTTGCATCCACACAAACTCCGTCATGCTTTCCTCATGCCCTTAATGAAGACGGAGAAAACGCACCCCCTCCTTCATGACTACGGTCCGCCCGGATCTGAGCCAACAGGTCTCCCCCGACCATGGCCACCCTCCCTCCTCTAGGCCCTATGAGTTAATTCCTTCATTATTTTCTCATGGGTTTCCATCATTTAATAGACTTTCAGTCTCATAAACCTCTAAAGTGACCCTGCTTTGCTCCAAAAGTCCAAAATTCAACCTAAGATGCTTACGGGATGCTGATTACGTAAGTACCTAAATATCATGACTTCCTACCACCACTCAAGCTCACTCTCCTGGCTCTTTGGGGCTACACAGCACGGCTGTCTTGGAGCCGAGGCCTGCCACCGTGACAGCCATTCTTTGTACGGGTTGTGAACCCCTTTGCTACCGTCACGACTATTGATGTACTTGGGACCAATGCATGATACCGCTGTGCATACCTGCAGAAAGGCTCAACTTTTTAAAAGCCCAGCACCTACGCCTTCACTTCTTCTTATATTTCACACATCAAAAATGATTAAAGACCACAATGCTTGATGGTCTTAGTTGGACAACACGAGTATTCATTTACATGAATATTAAGTTTAGATCAATGAACTGTCTCTTACCTCCTAGTTAAGGAATAATAACAAGAATTGAGGACCAGTGAATAGTTTGGGTTCTTGTTTATAAAACATAGCATATTACACTGAATATAATTGGCCATCGATTGCAAGATATCTCATGGTTTTATGTACCACAAAGGAAAAAAAAAATCAGTCAATGAATCTATGTTATGTTTCTTATCGTTTAGAATTTTGATTTATATCAATACAAGAGCTCTTTCAGACTCATTTAGGAAATCGTGGCCAAGTTCACAAATGTTCAGGCAATACCAACTGTACAACAACTGCTGTCATCAATTACTAGATGCAACCCAATTTCACAGATGTTAGTTAAAATGTGAAAAAATGTGTGTGAATCAATGAAATACTAGTGCTAACACAGAACAGTGGTTATAGGAGAACAATAAGAACTATTCACAGAGAAGAGGGCACAATTGTAAGAACCTAATAAAACCAATATGAAACACAAAAAGGACAATAAAAACTATCATTCATATTTTTAAAAAGGACTAAAAGAAAATAAGCTTAATGATAAACCTCCCCCCACTGCCAACCAGGTTCAGTGTCTCCAATTTACCTTTCCATGCATCCTTCTAACAAATCAGCAAATACAGCCTCCATTGATTTTAAAATGTAAAATCCAAGGCTGTATTAGCTTATATTGCTACAGGGGTTTTCCATAACGGAATAGTTTGAACAGCCATCCTACAATACATATACACTTTTCACTTAATTTAACAGTAACACACAGGCACCTCTTAATGATCTGTGCTAACGAAGGAACTCTAGGCATAGAGAAATAAAAACTGTAGACAGGATCCTCAAAGCCTTCATCGTCTTCGCGGTAAGGCCTGTGCTGCACAGGACAGGACTCCAACCCAGTCAGGCAGAAGGGAATCTTGCACAAGGAGTGTGCTCCTCCTCGTGGAAGGGTTCCCCACTGCCCAGCTAAGTCAATTCCCGCAGCAGGCAGCTCCGAGGGTAACCGCCCAAAGGGTCCCAGTGGCTGAACATGGCTAAGTCTTCGCGCAGGAGTCTGCTGGTCCCTCAGCTTCGCTCTCACAAGACAGCTATTATGGTACCTTGATTAACCAGAACGCTTCTCGTTAGTTGAAAGCAAACCAGAAAACTGTCTCTGTTTTAACCCTAATAATTGAAAAGCTCTCGAAAGTAAATTAGCACAATCTGAGTTAGTATACACACTGAATTTTTTAATCCAGGGTATTTTGTTAAATGTCATTATTATAAAAGTCCATTCTTCTTAATAGCTGTACAGGGGTAGAATATACCTTTCAAAATACTAATCTTTCATACTCTGTATATGTATAACCATTTATTTTTGTCCCCAATAATTAGTTAAAGACCAAAAATACATATTCAGGGTTTAATCAAGGTTTTATTATTCCTAAGAAGCAAAGTATGACATAAATAGATGCTGCGAGTGGCCAGTTTCAAATATTTACTTTCCTGTCAAAGATAAATTTTCAAATTAACTCATATAAAAGTCATTTAATAAAATCATCTCTCTATATGAGAATAAAATATTCAATGTTAAAAATATAAAGTTCATTTAACAATCCACCAAAACAGTTCATGTGTTACCATGAAGCATAAATAAACAAACAACAAATCAATCCATTAATAGGTAAAGAAGTAAACAAATGAAATTACCTGTGACTGGATAAGAGAATTTGGAAATTCAAACCTTTTCCTGATATCATCCGACATTTTTGCTTCTCTTACACATGTGCATGCAGATTCTGTAACCAAAACAAAAGGGTATTTGTCAATCTGGGAAAGGAGCTCGAACCAATCATTCCTCAAAGAACACGGACGTGATTCGTGCCAAAGACAACAACGGAAACACATGAAGCCCAGGGCTCCGCGGAGTGCTGCTGGCACCTTCCCCACGGCTAACCACCTCCGCCCCCCAAGGCCGCGACTGGGGAGGAAATGGGGTGCCCAGCAGCCCCTGGTTTGCCCCGTTAGAGCTCATTTCAAACAGATGGATTCACACTGTAAAAAAAAAAAAAAAAGTCCCAAAGTTCAAGTCTAAATAATATGATTTTAAAAGTTCAACCACATGCTTGAAATAGAAGTTAATGCTTTTATTGATCAAAACTTCCAAGGGAGAAAGAATCAAACTTCCCCCAAACTATTTACGTGGTGACTCACTCTGTCCTTAAAGCACTAATCCCCTGCTAGTGACAAGTGTAAAGCCTAAGTGAGATGTTTTTCAGATAGTATAGAAAGGGCCTGGAAACCACAAAACAGACTGCTTATCTCCTAAAAGAGGAACAAGCAAGCAATTAGCACCAACTTTTAATGTTTATACCACCCCTCTCACTCCAACCAGGCTCTCAAAACAACAACAACAACAACAACAACAACAAACATACAAAACAGATGGAGATGGTGGGCAGGTGACAAATTAGAGGCACAGACCTAATAAGAGGATTTCCTGAGGACCCCACTTTATCCAATTCCCATGCAGCGCTGAACCTCCAAATTACACTACTCTGAAAGACAGGACGCTTTAGGTCACGCATTTATGACAACACAACGTTCAAAAACGTTATGTCAGGACGGTACTCCAGGCTCGCCCCCTCTCAAATCGGAGGCACCTTGTATTGAACCCCAAGCTCTTTCTAAATACTTTCTTCCAAAGCTAAACGCCTGAGTGGATCATTTATCCCAACTTTCTTTTTCCACGTCTGGGTCCAACTTTACCCCCTGAATTTGACAGTCACAGCACGGAGACAACTTGTCCTCAGACTGTCAGCTGTGCCCCCTAGCTCTATCGACTCATTAGCTGCAGCAGGTCAAACACCCTCCGCTTCCCACCTGTACTCATGTCACCTTTCTTGAAATGCTCTTTGAACTCCATCACACAGTGTAACAGAATGTGCTCAGGTACATCCATGGGAAACCCAGGATAAAACAATGTGCACCAGGAGAAGAAATGATTTCCCAGGGACGTGCGAGTACTCGGCAATCCTGAGGACTCAGTCACTCGGGTTACAGCACTTGTCAGGGGCTTGTTGTGTGTCACACAGCAACTATGCCAGGTGCTTAGTTAGGTGCCATCGGTGGACAAAACCGACGAAAGTCCCTATAGTCATGGAGCTTACGGCCTAGCAGGAAAAGACAGACAATAAATTTAAAATAATATCAATAATAACATGTAAAATATAAAATGTTAGATGACACGTGCCATGGGAACAGGGAAATAAAGGAGATAGAGGAACGGGGAGGAGAAGTGGGGAGGACACACTTCCTCTTTTACATACGAGGTCAGGGCTGGTCTTCTGCAGAGGGGATGACATTTGGGAAGTGACAGCCACACGGCTACTGGGCGGGGGAAGTACCACAGGCACAGAAGACACTGAGGACAAAGTGTCAAGCCAGTGCAGTGCGTGCGGCCTAAGGCCCGTTCCCAAACGGGCAGACACGGATCCGGCAGAGGAAGGGACACGAGGGCGGGACACGGGCGCGTCCACGAGAAGCCACAAAGGCCGTGGGGCCCCGCACTCGGCCTGGGCCACGCGGAAAGCTTCCCCAGGGTGGGGGTGGGGGCCGTGTGCGAGGTTAACAGCCACGCGGCGGGGGTGGGCAGACTCGGGGTGTCTCTGAGGGCAGAGCCAACGCGGCTGCTAAAGGGCTCGATGAGAGTACAGGAGCAAGCAAAGGTCAGGGGTGACGCCACGGTGTTCGACCTGAGCGACTTTATTTTTAATCTCAAGTCTTCGGGGCGTGTGTCATATTCAACAAAAGCATTTAGTACAGTGCCACTCCAGGGGCATTTTCTACAAAAGCCAAGTATGCAGCTGCCATCCACTGAGACAGGAAGGCAGGGTTCGCGGGGGAGACCTGGAACTCCGCTTTGGACAGGTGAGTGCTAGAGGCCTAACAGATACCCACGTGGACACGTCAGGTAGAGAGCTGGATACGAGAACGCACAGTTGGAGGGATAGGCCGAATGGCACACACGTAGTAATAAAGAATCTCAGAGCTTCTAAAGCAACAAGTTTACTACCTGGCTTAACCCCGTGCTCACCGAGCTCGCCTGAACACGGCGCCCGCTTTGCTAGAAATGCGGGGCTGCACGTGGTCTCTGCGCACCGGCCTGTCCGGGCGCCCCCAGCCCGCCTGCCCGCCCCTTCCTGACGGCACCCCACGCCTGCAGCCTCACCTCTCCCGGGGCCCCCGGCCCGTCCGCGTCTGCAAGCCCTTCCCCGCGCGCACGGGGCTCCGAAACACCGAGAACGCAGGGCGCCAGGAGCAAAGCTCGGGCCTTCCTGTCGCGGGACTGCTGGCCTCGCGGCTCATCGTCCCCAGTTCTGCTCTCACCATCTCCTTCGCCACCGCTCTAAATGCGATCAGTCCCACAGCCAATGTCGCTCTTCCCAGCAACTCCGAGTGCGCTTGTCCCATCCACGTCTGTCCTCGTCACCTCGGCTTACGTCAGTGACCGCCTGAGTGCACCCCATACACCGCTGTCAGATTCATCGTCCTAAAGCTGCGATTTCCGTCACCTCATTTCCCCGTAAAGAATTCGGCTGGGTTGGCAGTGGCCTGTCACACGAAATGCAAATTCTGATGCCTAGGTTTAAGCCCTCCAACAATAGTCTTACCTCTTCAACTTTATGCTATTATCTAATTCGGACCTGGCTCAAAGCACTTTCAGAAGAGTCTCATCTGCTCAAAATGTGCCCCTTCCGAGGGGACTTCTGCTCTCTCCCACATAAAATTCCCTTCTGTGTCTGCTCCCGCTACTTAAAGATGAAATTCCTTCCTTGCACATGTTCTCTGGGAAGCCTCTCCCAACAGCCGCAGCTTCTAGCAATCACCCTGCCCTGTCTTCCTTCAGTACCACCGCATTTGGTCGGACCCGTGCCACCACGGGGCCATCGACATTAGGACCGTTAATACCTTTTCGGTACAAGGTCAGACAGCAACTACAGGAATGTGCCACTGCAGCAGGAAAGCGGCCGAAGTGCATGGCTGCACTCCAATCGAACGTGACCTACAGGAAGAGGAGGCAGGTGGGCCATCGCCGACTGACCCCTGCTTTCCATAATGACTATTTTCTAAGTTAAATTATAAAATGGCATGGTTGCTACAACTGACATTCACATTGGTCCCTGTGCTTCCAGGCCCAGGTAAATATACAAATAAGGTAAATTATCCATCTTTTATTATCTAAAAGATGGAAAAGCACCCTTTATCAAAGAAAACAAACCTTTTCGTAACCCTAAACTCAGAAGGAAATTCCTCGCATTAGGGTTTATATATAGCATACGGAGTGATCAAATAAGCAGTATTCTCAATAACATGAGCAAAGGGGAATTTTATATTTGTTTGTTTTTTAAGCAAATAACATGTAATTCAGCAAAAGAGCCCCAGCTAACAGGGTCCAAGCGCAGAGTTTTCTGGTGCTTTTACCTAACTCAGGAGCAAGGAGCCTGTACAGTGTCCACGAAGCAGCCAGTTAGCGACGGATCACAGAACAGACTCAACCAAATGTCAGCAGTGACAGAACCGAACAGAAGAAAATGTGGGGTGCTCATCTCTGATCCGGGGGACCCGATGAGCGGCAGCTGGTTAGACCAACAGCTCGTCATGGCCGTGAAGAGGCCAACCATCCTGAAAGATGGCTGTCTCCAGGAGGTGGACCCATGGGTCAAGAGCACTGTTTCTATCAAATTTCCTTCGTAGAGATGGCACATACCTACGCTTGCAAAAGACAGCCCTTACTTTGGTGTGACACTTAGAGAAAGACCTTCCTTAAACCTCCAGTAACTTTATCTTTCCTAACAAACGGTCCTTAAGCATTCTCAAAATCACTCCCCAAGCTGGAATCTGATTTGGTATCATCTTTGACTTGCTGTCCTTGGGCTATAAATCGTAAGTGTCTTTCATCTGCTGGAGATACATTTCAAGGTTAATCACACCATTTGGCCTTTCAAGGTATCAAAACATCATATTCTCTTAGGGAATTTCAAAAAGGAGTGCATATGTTTTCCTTAGCTCGGGCAGTGGAGCATGTGTCCTACTTTATTTTAATCTCAGCTTCCCATGGGCATTTCATACATTCAATAATTCATACATTACTACTTATCATGGCATTCTTTACTAAAAGAAAACAAGTCACAGTATGTTCCATAATCCACCTAATACAAAAAAAGACTATTTGATTTTAAAAGATTGCTCTGCAACCTGTCATGGTGCCTTTTTTGTCTGTCTAATCGAAATCAGAAAGAGAATTTTTTAATGAGGTCTTTAAGTTCCAAGTGAATCGAAGCATTTGCTTAACAAGCAATTATCATGTTATCTGCCAAGGTGTTTCAGCCCCATGAAGAACACTTCCAAGAAAATAAAACTATCCATTGCACTCTTGAAGCAGCAGATAGATAAAGTAAGTTAGGTTTTGAACTTCCTCAATGGTTCTCGAGGACACAAAAACATACAACCATTTATTACACAAAAGTATTTAGTGTCATACTTCAAATAAAGGGCACCATCTCAAAAACAAGAGAAAAATCTACCTACTTAGACTCACAAGTGCCCTGAGCAGCCAGCAGAGAAACTGGGCGGGGTACTGGGCTGGGGTGGGGAGGGCAGGGTGGAGCTGCCTCTCGGCCAGAGAAAGACTTGACTTGGTGCATGCACTCCTGATCCCCAACTGTCTACACAGGAAGGGCTTAGAGCGGCAGTGAAGGTCAAGTCAGGGCTACAGAGAGAACATTCTTGAAGCCAGTTTACAGGAGCAATGTCATCAGCAGACCGATGGAATCATATACTTCATGCACATGAATGGGACCCCATGTTTCTGAGGCACAAAATTTAGGACTTTTTTTTTTCTCTAAGACTTTATGGACTATTCCAATGACCAGTTTTGCCTTTATTTCATTTTTGCTTCCCACAAATTAAGCTGTGGAACCATCCACCTGAGGAATTTAAACACATACTTCGACAATTTTTTTCTTTATTACTTTTTTTGAATGGTTTATAGAAAAGCTCACAGGCACAATCAATGGATTTGAGCTGATTTTATAAATTTATCAAGTCTGTGGCTCAGTGGTATCTTTCAGACACTCCTCACCGCTTTGTCCTGCCCTTTAAAAAAGAAAATAAGAAAACTATATTTTTCAACTACCCACCTCATTGTGTCATCCAATATTTACATCTTCCTTGTTCTTCCTGCTCAGTGTCTCACCTACTGCTTCTCAGGACCTAAGTATTTCCACGCGCCCTCTCTAGGATCCCACGTGGGTTCTGTCGCATCACCCTGTATTACATCCTGACAACTGACAGAAACTCCAGCTTAGCCTCGGCTCTTGCTGCAAAAGCTTCAAAATCCAACTGCCACCTGCACGCCCAAATTAATAGCACAAGACAATTCGAGCCCTCCTAACCATACGATTCCTAAAAATGGAAAAATCATAAGGAAATCATAATGGAAAGTTTTTAACACTAAAGAACAAGTGTAAGAAAACAGCAATTTTTTTTTTAAATCATTGCATTCTCAAGGACATCACTAAGTCAGTGTTACATTAACCTGAGTAGAAAATAATGTCAGCCAGTAGTTTCAGAATTAAGCCAAGGCAGAGGGCAACTAAGTGGGGTGACACAGCCACTTGGTCAAATCGTAATCAGAGAAAGCAGGAACGGCACAGATGGGGCAGAGGGGGCTGACTTCCCTTCGATGGCTGTGCTCTCCCCCTTCTACACTAATGAAACTGCAGCCTGATCGGCGTCATTACATTTCCGAGCTCCAAGGCTGGTTAAGCAGGCGCAGGTGTGTGATCAGGGTCTGTCCGGTGGCGTTTAAGCAGATGAGATGTGCCAGGCTGCTCAATGCTTCCTCTCCTCTCTTCCCAGCCCAAAGCACCCCTTGGCAACACTCAGACACAATCATGTGCATGAAGACAAGGTCTCTAGGACACTGTTGAGGAAGCAAGATGAAAGGAACCCAGATCCCTAAATGACAGCTAGGAGTGGAACTGCAACCACGACATAAGAAGGAAGTAAACTTCCACTGTTTGCACCACTGCGTTCTGGAGTCTCTTTGCTGGAGCAGTGAGTGCTTCCCTGATAACAGGGGACCTCAGGTCATCTGCCTCCCACACTGTTTTCATTGGGGAAATGAAGAAACTGAATGTCAGAGAGGTTGTACAACTTCCCAAAAAGACGAATCCTCCTGGCAGTTCAGGTGAGAAGGGGGGTTTCCTGACTTCCAGCCCAGTGTGTCCCTGGACCATCAGGAACATCAGGCATGATGGGCACAGTCCACATCACTGCATCGTGTCCCAGGAATTTTAAGATCTGCAATGGAAATGCTGAGCAAATTCAGGGAACTGAATTCTCACCGGTTGCAATTTACTAAACTACATCAAATTGCAATCAAATTCCTGCCTTTATAATTGAGTTCCTTCTCAGTTATATCACATGCTACTTGCTCATAGATTTTGAAACAGGAGTCTAAAATAGGATCAAAGGCAGGAAATTCCAAGCTTGATCTGCCTGCTGTCCAGGAGGACCAGGAATTAAAGGAAGAAATAAAAGCATCAACTTGAATAATGCCTGGTTTGTTACAATAGTTTCTTCAATTATTCTTAAATAATCTCACATAATGTCATATATGTGTACCTATTTATACATAACATAAACACATAAGGGAATATAGAGGAAAAATATTTATTTTTTAAATCTAAAGACTTCTCTCTAGAATTTTTTTAGTACCCAATCTATGCCTTAAAAGAAGTCTTCAAATTAGCTTCTTTATGAGATAACTTGATCTAACATTAATTTTTAAATACTTTTGCTCCATCAAAAGAACGCTGAAATTGCTCAGTACATTTTGTGAATTTTTCTTTTTGGTTGTTTTTTTGTTTTGTTTTGGTTTTTGTGGGTAGCTCCCTGGCTGGGAATTGAACCCAGGCCATAGCATTGACAGTACCGAAGCCTTAAGCCACTACACCACCAGGGAATTCCTTTTTGTTTGTTTGTTTGTTTACTTGCTTGTTTTTTATGTGGGTAGCTCCCTGGCTGGGAATCGAACCCAGGCCACAGCATTGACAGTACCGAAGCCTTAAGCCACTACACCACCAGGGAATTCCTTTTTGTTTGTTTGTTTGTTTACTTGCTTGTTTTTTATGTGGGTAGCTCCCTGGCTGGGAATCGAACCCAGGCCACAGCATTGACAGAGCCGAAGCCTTAGCCACTGCACCACCAGGGAACTCCCTATTTTGTGAATATTTTATGTTGATAAAAATAATCTTTACAGTATGTTTCTAATAAAACTGATGCCCAATTATTTTAAAGAGCTCACTGACCAATAAATATCTAACCTGAATACCTAAACTCTCCATATTTACATTATTCCAAACACCATTTGGTTCATTAACATCTAGTACACCACCACAGATGTTATTTTATAGGTATTTTACCTGTATTTCCTCTCCACAAAAATGACTCGGATTTTGTGCACTGCTTCTCTAAAATAATTTACTTCTTAGCAAATATTAAAGTGGTACGAACTGAAGTATTTATGGGGAAATAATGTGACATTGAGGCTTTTCTATAAGACACTCCAGGTCCACATCCAAAAGAGAGTAAGAGACGGGGAGAGAGAATGACAGATAATACAAGAATATCTAACATTGTAATGGATGGGTACACTCAAGTTCATAACCATTCTATTTTTACATGTTTGACATTTTCCATACTAAAAGCCTTCTAGCCTGTCCACCGTGTGAGAACACAGACAGAAGGTACTGGCTAAGAAAGAGGGTCCTCATGCAACTCTGCTGGTACCCTGATCTCAGACTCCCAGAAATGGCAGTAATTAAATTTGTTGTTTTTTTAAAAAAAAAAAAAAATCTTTTTGAAAACCCCATGTATGTGGTTCTTGGTATGGGGCCAGGCAATACTCTAAGCATTTCATTTTACCTGTATGAACGCTTTTAACCCTTACAATAACGCTATGAGATAGGTGCTCATTCTGCAGATGAAGAAACTGAGGCACAGAAAAAAGTTAGGTAACTGTCCCAAGGTCATATAGCAAGTTGGACTTTAAATCTACGTTGTCTGGGTACACACACGATGTTCGGCAAATACAAGTTATGGGTAAGGTTTATTTTTGCTTGTTCCTATTTTCTAATTTTTTCCATAAAAACATGTGTTTCCCTAATTTGAATAGTTACCAAAACATGAAAATCTTTCTTCAGATACTAACACCTTCTTGGAAATACAGGAAATGAGTTTCTGAAACCCCACTCACTCACTGCACTCCATCAATAATGGTGTGTTAAAGTGAGCAGCAACAAACTAGGAAAATGAAAAGGATAAAAGATTAATTATTTTGTTAGCCGTTTCACAAATTCTTTATGAAAACAGTAATACTGAAAAGAGGTCAATGTAATTTAACCGGACAGATTCAATTAACTTTAGATCATTTAAAAACTTTCTCCGTTTTCAAGGAGAAACTTAATCATTTCTGAAGTTTTCTCAGACTCCAGGGACATTTTACACCAGAGTAAAAACTCATACTCGTGAAGAGAATTATGCAGACTTACGGCAAGTTAAATGGCAACATTTCTCTTGATTGCTATAAAATGACCATTTCTTATTTTTCATAAAAACTGAATTATTAAGTGTATCCAGAATATAAGTTATAGGAATTTTCATTCTTAGTAGTAATAAGAGCTGAAGATCCAATGAGCAAAGGAGTTTTACAGGACGATCGTGTATTTCCCTGCTGTTAACTAAGTCCACGTGGCCTACGACGGACACGGAAATACCCCAACACCCCAGTCCTAAGGGACACAGTCACGGACACGGAATCGGCACACGCTGCAAGGCCGTTCTGGAACCGTGCGAACGAATGCCATGAGCAGTGCCCTGAGAGACCACATCGGGCGTGTTTCCCGACCCCTGAGGTGAGGAGACATCTGCCATCTGCCCATGCCTGTAGTCCCACACACCTGTCGTCATGGTAACAGCCGGCTGAGGAGAAGGAAGTTCGTGGAGGGCCAGGGAGGGGGCCTGGATGCCCACCCCGGCCCCAGCAACAGCCCTTAAAATGAATCACTTTCCACCTTGAAGCCTGTTTCCTCGCTGACTAAACGTGGAGACACCTGCCTCACAAGGTGGTGTGGATAACAATGTGAAGTGCGCCCGAAAGAGAGGGTGTTGACCCAGTAGGTACCCCGTACCGTGTTTCCGCCCTCCCTTGACGCCATGTGGGACGGCGACAGGTGCATGGCGGGAGAGGATGAGTTTAGTGCTAAGGGGCGCATCTCTGACCAAAGACCAGGGTGGGGTCTCGTAAGTGACCAGATGGGGAAGGAAGACATGAGACCAGGGCAGGAAATCAATGCAACGGAATGACTTCTAACTCACCGCTGAAAACCTGTCCACAGCTTCCCTTGTAGTAACGTCCAGTCTCTTGACCACGGACGGCCAAAAGGTCCTACAGCATTTGGCCTCACAATGGCCCCTGTCAGGGAGCTTTGGCCGCGCACACCCCCAGTTCACTCTGCGAACCCCCAAGCTCTTTCTGTGGTCAGGTCGGAACACTTAGGCCCCTCAGTCTCCACTGCTCTTGCCCTTGTAGTTCCAACAGCCCAGTCCTCTCACCCTTGTCCTCCTCCTTGGAGCCTTCCTGACCGCCCGCCCCCAGCCTCAAGGCGTTCCCAGGCAGCTACCTCCCACGACACGCTGTGTCACCTTCACAGTTCTGATCACCATCTCAGTCACAGTTCTGATCACCATCTCAGATGACCACCATTGACATGTCGCTGCTGCCTTTCTCTACCCCCCAGTAAAAGGCAAACTGCAGAGAGCACAGAACTGGTCTCTGTTTTGGACCACTGTCACCCCAGCATATAACAAGCCCTGTTCAGTCAAGGTTCCCTGAACAAACACAAGGCACGACACCCGATGGATCTGGGATACCACGGTGGAGCAAACAGCTCCCACGGGCCAAGCGCTCCACGGGACGCTTCCTCTAACCCCATTGGGTCGTCACCATAACCCCGAGGTGAATGGCATTAACTCCACTTCCCTCCGGGCAGAGCCGGAGCCCAGCGAGGAAGCGGCCCGCCTGAGGTCCCACGGTGGTGTGACAGCCGGGACCGACGGGGACTCCGCCCACGTGCCAGGCAGGCCCCGCGAGCTCCTCGCCCGTCGTCCCTGCCCGCTCTTCTAAGCCACCCCGTGACACGAGCGCTCTCATTATCCTCGTTTTCCTGCGGAGAACCAAGCCAGGCAAACGGAGGTGAAAATTAATTGCCCAACTGCGCAGGAAGGGGGGCCGGGACGCCCCGCCAGGCCCCCAACCCACGCTGCGCCCCTGCCCGAGTGCGGCTGCCACGGAGCTGCCACAAACCTGAGGTGACCCAGGAAAGCACGCTGCTCAGAACCAGGCACAGATCACTTTCTAAATGTCAGCGGTTAGTCTAAACGCAATATCTTGTTTTTTCTGTATTTTGCTGCATCCCAGGGAATCAAGCAAATCTTAAAATAAAATAAAATAAAATAAAAAGACCCTGGGCTTGGTCACACGGCGTGAAATCAGGTGCCCACAGCAGCTCGTCAGCATATGCAAACAGCTCTGAATTTCTGTATGTAATGCAACTCTTACAAACACGCCATCAAGTCTAATGTGCACAAGTGACACATTAGGGGCTCCCTGGTGGTGTGGTGGCCGGGCTCTCAATGCCGCGGCCTGGGTTCGATCCCCAGCCAGGGAGCCAGCCCCTCAAAAAAAAGGGGACATATTAAAGGGGTGCTCCTGCCGAGCACAAAACAACAAACGGACCACCTAAACGTAGTCCTCGCCCTGGTGGCACCATCCTTGGAGCTACTCGGACACCGCCCGCATCTCTGTGTCCTCTGACTTGAGGCCTGCGTGTCACCACTGGCCCCTCGGTTTAAGTGCAGCAAGCACCTAGCTAAGGACAGAGACCGCCCACCTTCGCCCTGGCCATTAGCGTCCATCTTTGGTGAGTCCGTGTTTCTTGCCACTGAGACCGACTCATTCGTATTCACATTCTACATTTTGTAAATAAATGAATACCCACTGAAACGGGGACAGCCGTTATGTGCCCAAAGGACTGCTCGAACACGGCCTCGAATGAACGCTTGGCGGGCAGGTAACCAGGTGACGGCTCAGAAGAGCTCTCAGACAGGACAGTGTCTGCATGCCCCCGTGTGCCTGTGACACACGGGCTGTGAGATAATGGTGGAATGTTCTGGGAGAGAAGTCCAGCAGCAGGAAGAGCGAGAGGAAGCCACCGCATCTTTCTCGGTGCCTAACACTGCCTCAGGGAACGGGGACTGAGGTGTGACTCGGCAGCACGTCCCAGGCAAGGGGACGACGAGGACACGGAGGAGAGGGGCCACATTGCGGGGCCGGGCTCAGGGGCCAGCCTCCCGCCCTCCAGGAGCAGTGGGCCTGCTCAGACGAGGGGAGCCCCCGAGACGGGAAGGGACCTCGGTGACCCTCCCAGGCAGGAAGGGGCCTTGGTGACAGGCCCGTGGCATCGCCCTCCCGGACCTGTGAGCCCAGAAGGCAGGCCGGATGTCACCCGCGACCGCAGGGCCTGTGGGGGAGCAGCAGTCAGAAGAGCTTCTGCTCCCCGCTCCTGGGTCAGCCCGCCCCCTTTCTCAGAGTCTACTTTAATTTTTAATTTTTCTATAATAAACTTGCAACTTGTCTTGTATTTTCAAAAAGAAAGTTTTTGAGTTATTGTGGTTAGCGTTACACCTAATACACAATAGACTCAAAAAAAAAATGATTAGACTCAGAATTCTGCTGTTTGTTTTGTTTTCAGATCAACTTTCCCAAACAGAAATAAAGAAAAATTCTGTACCTGTAGCTTTCTCACTAAGTAAGGCTCATGAAACGAAGAGCAAGATAAATGATGAAGAACCAGAAGTAGAAAAAATCGGTTTGTAAACAACTTTATTTTCAGATTCATAGTGACCTGAATCCAGTTCTCCACACGTTGAGGTTCTGAAAATGATTCATTCTTTGCAGACACCCCGCTTTCAACCAGCGTTTCTGTTTAACTGATCACGTAGGTGTGAGTAGGGAGGAGCATCACCGCGGATTTCAGCCGAGTCCCAATCCCAAATCAGAGGGACCCAGTTTAGTGAGGCCCCATGGCAGCCGTGCACCCCAGTAACCGTCTTGTGGGAAGAGGTCAGGGCGGACGCACGCGCTCCTGCGGCCAGTGCCCCGCCGGCCCCCCTCCCCACCGCCCCCCGCCCCGGCCGCCGCGCCCCGGCCCCGTGCCACCTGCTGAGCATCTGGTTCGGTACTTCTTGGCTACATCCCAGTGTCACGTACATGCAAGTTCTAGTCACCTCCCATTCCAACAGCATAAGAATACAAAAGGCTTCAAAGCAAGCATCCTTTGTGCAAAGTTAGTCAGTGGCCTACCTGAAAGGTGGGCTACAGGAACACGCAGATCAAATACTGATCGGTAATTTAAAATAATGAAGAGTTTTAATAATGAAAAAATGCTTGTAATAGAGAAAAAATTGTAACTTCATATGCGCTCATAAACACAGCCAAGTTTAAAATATACATATATGTAAAACAAAAAAAAACAGGATTGAGGAAAAAAAAAACCATGAAAAATGTTGAGGTTATTTCTGGATAATAAGGTGATAAGTGATTATATCCTATTACATTTGGCTTTATAAGGGCAACATTTAATTTTTTTCCCTGCAGTGGGTATACATTACTTTTTTTACATTAAATAGCAACTATTAATTCTCTTCAAATGAAAACATGAGATCAGTTCTTAGGCTCGATGAAAAGTATTAGTGATCTTCAAGTTTACTCACTTGAAACCATGGACTTTTGTCACTGTCTAGAGGCCGCTTCACCACAGCACACGCCGAGATAAAAAAGTCTCACTTGATCCAATTACACTGCTTATTAAGAGCTCCTTAATGAGAAAGTCACACCTTTGAGTTATTAGAAGCTATAATGGTCCTGCAGAGTCCCCAACAAGTAAGCTAACAGAATTACCTTCGATTCTAAACTGTTCGCCAGGAGATTAAGCCATCTGCCCCTGAAAGCTGTCCGCTCCCCGCGCGGGCTCCAACCCCATCTAAGCCGGTAGGTCAGCCCCACGGAGAGCGCGGGGATTCGGCACAGATCTGCGGAGGGATACCTGATCCATAAAGGAACGCACACACCGAACGTGCGCAGTCTCAGTGTGCTCACACCAAACACCCACGAGACCGTCACCACAGTCAAGGAAGAGACACACACAACCCCCTCCAAGGTTTCCCTGTGCGTGTGTGGGGGGGGTGTGCACGTGGGTGTGTGTGCATGTGTGTGGGTGCACGGGTGTGTGTGCATGTGTGTGTGCGTGCGTGTGGGTGTGGGTGTGCGTGTGTGTGCGCGCGTGCATGTGGGT
>PVJL010015924.1:0-22613 GCA_004026885.1 Lyroderma lyra
AAAAAAAAAAAAAAAAAAAAAAAGAAAAGATGGTACAGAAATTTCACACTATACCGCCTGCCCTACACATGCAGGCACATCATCAACATTGCCCATCAGAGTGGTAATAGTTGGTACAACCTATATTGGCATGTCATTATCACCCAAAGTCCATAGTTTATATTAGGGTTCACTCTTGCTATTGAACTGTCTATGGATCTGGACAAATATATAATGACATTCTACCTTTTTAGTATTATACAGAGTAGTTTCAGTGCCATAAAACTTATCTGTTTCACCTATTCTTTCCTCCCTTTCTCCGTCCCTCCTAATCCCTAGAAACCATTGATCTTTTTACTGTCTCCATATTTTTGCCTTTTCTAGCATGTCATACAGTTTATACTGGCATTTTTCACTTGATATTGTCTTTTCATAGCCCTATAACACATTTCTTTTTAACAATGTATAATAATACTTCATTATCTAGATATACCATAGTTTATACAGCCATTCACTGAGGGACATTTTGGTGTTTTCTAAGTTTTGGCAATTATTAATACAGCTGCTATAAACATCTGTGCACAAGTTTTTGTGATGTGATGTCTCAGCTCCTTTGGTTAAATACCAAGGAGCACAGTTGCTGGGTCATGTGGTGAGAATATGTTTAGTTTTGTAAGAAACTGCCAGACTGTCTTCCAAAGTACCATTTTGCATTCCCCCACATCCACAACAGCATTTGGTATTGTCAATATTCTGAAGTTTGGCCATTCTAATAGGTATGTAGTGGTAGGATCTTTTATTAAGACAATAAAACATAATTTTAATTATATAATAAATAGAGAATGTGATACTGGCAGAAGAATAAACAGATCACTGAACCAAAATAGAACTGCAAATAAAGCCAAACATACCATCTATTATGATAGTAGCATTTAAATCAGTAGGAAAAATGTATTCTATAGTCATTTGTTCTAAAGCTCACTTTTTTTCTGATTTTAACATATCTGAAGTCAAGTCATATCTTATATAGTTTCTTAAGTGGCATATAAAATAATGGTGCATAATAAGTCCCATGAAATATTGTTATTTGGTACAGCTATATAGCCCCCTGGGGGGGGGGGGAATTAAGTAGGATTTATAACTCATATCCTACACTAAGATAAAATAGTTACTATTATTCTTATACCATAGTTTTTTTTGCCAAATAATCTTATACCAAAATAAGGTAGTAATTGATTAAATATTTATGTGTAACAAATGAAAACATTAAAGTTGTAGAAAAAAGAGAAATTTGTACAGACATGTATAGTAAGAAAGAGGTTACCCAAAAGCTAGAAAAGTTGGTATTTTGACTGTTTTGCATAGCAAAAATATGTAAGCAAAGTTAAAAAAATTATTTTCACAAATCAAAACTAGGGAGTAAGATTGAAGAATGTGTCTGTGTGGGTATGGCTATGAGTGTGTGATGGGGCAAGTTGACTGACTTTCTTGGACTTGGGAAGTGAGAAGACTTAAGTAGGGAAGGCTTTAGTTCTGATCAGAGAGTACCATGTTCCTGGCCAGAGGGCACCATTTGGCTGAATCTGGCTTGGGGATCTGAGGACTGCAGAGGAGGGATCTGCTTAGAGCAAGTCACAGCAGGAATGTGTTGGGTTCAAAGCAACATTATCGCTGAGGTGGGGCAAAGTCTGGCTGAATTACTTGACTTAGGCAAGTAACCTGGGTTGCTTGGATAAAAGCGAAGGAATCTGAGTCTGTATTTCTTTGAATCCACCATGCAGGATCTTTCCTGCTGCAGCTAAAGCCTGGGGTTTCTGGGGTTGAGAAAGCAGTAGGATATATTCCATACTCCTACTAATGAGAGTTATAAGAGCAAGGGAAGTGGAGGTAGTTTTACCTGTAGTGTGAGAGCTATGAAACCCATGTGGTTTCTAGGGCATATCTTTTTTGCTTCCCCAGGCCTGCCTTCTCAGAACAGTGTCCTTTTTCAGAACAGCCCTGAGGAGGACTGATACTCAATCTGCAGTACTGAAAGGCATGGCCTAGGTGAGTTAATAATTTTTTACCTTCCTGACATTGTTCTTTTCAAGAAATTTAAAAAAAAAAATTTTTTTTTTTAGAGCCTGTGAGCACTTGCTTTTCTTTCTGAAAGCTTTCTGGCTATTGGGGTTCCCCTTCAGGATCTTGGTCCTCATTTCCTCTATTATAGCCAGATAATCATATACCATTCCTAAGTGCCCCTTTTCTTTTGATTTAGGATTACTATTTTCACTCAGTAAATTATCTAGCATCACTTTTCTCAGCCCTCTCTCAGGGACTTGATGGAGAAGGAATGCATTCTCTTAAAAAACAAGAGTAGATTTGTAGAATAAACTTGTCCTGTCTGGACAGTGATTTTTTTCAGGTGGCGGTATGAGTTGCTTAGCTGGGAACAAATATGGAAAAGCCATATTTGTACAGGTCAGTATTCTCTAGTAATGGGATGGGAGATGGGAGATTGTTACTAGATTTCCTGACTTTGAAGCATGGAGGACTGTAGGGTTGGTAGCTTATACAGACAGATATCTGCAAATCTGTTTAGGGGTTTCAAGAGAGAAGTCTAATATGAGGTTGAACAGGAAGTGTGGGTCATGAGGAATTTCTGTATGAATCACAAAATTTCTTTGTCAGAAATAAAGATAGGGATGATGGATGATTACAGTGAGTTCAGCCAATTCATAAATTGTTGAGATCATACTCTAAGAGCTCAGAAGAACCTTCTAAATCTTGCCCAGTAACATATATATTGTAGACAATTCTAGCATCAGGAAAACAATTCTTAAAGAATTTGTATTAATAGGAAGTTATAACAGTAAGTCAGAAGAGTGAACTAGATTTTATGAGAAACTTAAATCACATCCTGTTTTCAGAGATACTGCTGTTTGTAAAAGTATTTGTCAAAATTTTACATGTTAAAAATTCAAGGAATATTAAGAGTAGGGCCCTGACCCATCACTTCATTCTGCTCCCTGAAGGCAGACACTTATCTCTTTTAGCTGATTCCAATGAATTTATCCATATTTAAAATTAATATTCCTATACTGCTGTTTCTTGATTTGTCAATTTTTAAACATTTTCTAGTTATTTCTTTTTAAGTTACGTGTGAAGTTATATTTGCTATATCACACTCTCTGCTTCCTTTCCCCACTACAGAGTTTTATCACAATTTTGCTTAATCAATGCTTTACACATGATAAAACCTTGAAAATATTTTATTGCAACTATTTTCTACCACTCCACCTTAAAAAAACCTTAATAAGTTCCAGGCACAAAGAAGTAGATCAGTCTTATGAATTACAATATAATCAACATGCAGCTTTGGTCATTGTCAACTCATTCAATCTTGTTTCATCTCTACAGCTTTTTTTTTTTTTTTAATGCATGCTCCCTTATTCTCACTCCCAGACACAGGATTATTTTGAAGCAAATACAAATTACTCTGTATCTGTGAAAGATAAGGATTATTTTCAAAAGAAAACAATTATTATGCCACCTTGCATCTAAAACTGTTTTAAATAATTTTTTAATACCACCAATATTTAATCAGTGTTCAAATGTCCACAATTCTCTAATTTTAAAAATAATTTATTTGGATTAGAATCCAAATAAGGACTATGCACAGCAATTGATTGATGTGCTTCTCAAGTTCCTTTTTTGTAGTTACCCCTCCTACCTCTCAGAAAGTTGGAGGTGGTGGTTAGAGAAGGGAAAAAATCATATTCATTTGTCCAGTGTTTGGATTTTACTGATTGTGTTTCTGTGGTAACATTTAAGTATTTCCTGACAATTGGTAGTTAGAAGCTTGATCAGTCAGTTAAGATTTTGTTGTGTGAAGAATACTTCATGGATAGTAATGTGTGATTCCATTAGGATGCACATTATGTCTGGTTTCCTTTCTTTTTGGAATGTTAGCCACCACTGACAGTTATTGTCTAGATTTATTAATTCAATAAAGATTGCAAAGTGATATTTTAATTCTGTCATTCTTCTTCATAAGTTAGGTGAAATACTATCTGTAAAGTAAAACTTCTCATCAACTGTTTGGTTACCCTGAAGACAGTTTGTAAAGGAAAAAATGTTTCATTTTTTCCCCTTTATTTACCAGTTTTTAAAATAATGAGCTTGTTTCTTAGAATCCTACAAAAGTGACCAGTAGTGTTTACTTCACTATTGTTGATGTGCTCATGGGTTTAAACATACTTTATCTGATCAGTCCATAATATTTGATCCTCAAATTGCAGCATTTTTGGCCAGTGGGAGGTTCTTCAGGTTGGCACCTGAACCCTTTTAACTTGATTCCAGTAGTTTTTGATAGCTCTCTTATTTTCCAATGTATCAGAATGTTCAGACTCGCTCTTTACATTTCTGACTCAATCCTGAAATCCTCTTTTCCCAAAGAATCTTTGGTTTTTTTATTTGATTATGGTACTTAGAGACTATAATCTAGACATTAGTGCAATGGTCATTGCCACTGTCTAGGCCTTTTCAATGGACCGAGTCAGGCATTTGTTTGTTTTTTAATATAAACTGATTACTCTTGCATCTATTTCTGAGACCCAAAGATTCTGGTTCTCAGTGATACCAATATAATCACTTGTTTGCTTTACTCTACAATACTAGTGCAATAGTTTTGGAAGTGTTTATTTTATTACACAAGTATACATATGTTTATTGTTTCAGGAATCAGTGATGTTCAGGGATGTGGCTGTAGACTTCTCTCAGGAAGAGTGGGACTGTCTGGACCCAGCTCAGAGGGCCTTATATAGAGATGTGATGTTGGAGAACTACAGCAATCTGGTGTCAATGGGTAAGGACATCTATAACAGTAATAGAGTTCTCTTCTGGAATGTCTGTTTCTTCCACAGTGAATTTCTCAGGTACTTTTTGAGTTACCAGCTAAATTTATGCTCTCTAATCCCAAATGAATTGTTGAAGGTGAAATGAAGAGTGGGAAGTGGGCAGCTCCAGCCGGCTATGCCTGAGGCTGCATCTTCTTTTTTCTTTGGCTGTGGCATCTCTTCCTTGGTCATCAAGGGACCAGATCTTATTTCTGGATCTGATTTACCCACAGCGTAACCATGTTTCATATATTTTCTTGGAGCAGGACTTTACATTCCTAAGCCTCAAGTTATCTCCTTATTGGAACAAGGGAAAGAGCCCTGGATGGTTGGCAGAGAGCTAACAAGAGGCCTATGTTCAGGTGAGTGAGAAATGATTGGACACAGCAGGGCTTTTCAGGTAATAACTCAGCTGATCAGTGAAGAAACAGTACCCTAGAGATCTTCTCTTGGAAGCTCCCATCAAAACCGTAGGCCTGGGGGTTCCCTGGTGGTATAGTGGCTTGGCTTCAGTACTCTCACAGCTGTGGCCTGGATTTGATCCCCTCAGAGAACCAACCAAAAAAAAAAAAAAAAAAGTAGGCCTGTGGGAAAAACTAAGTCCTTTTAGCATGAGTTTACAGGTGACCTGTTTCATTCCTTCCCTTACTACTCTTTCTATTATTATTCTCCAACACACCACTAAAGAAAACTACCAATATTTAAGATTCAGTTCTCTGCCAACTTTTCTTCCTTTTAGACTCATCTAAATGTTTTCTACTACCACCCCCAAAACTATATACATGTGTGTTCACGTGCATGCATGTGTGTATCTGCACTGTTTCTCCCCTCTAAGTGATGGTTTTCATCACAGCTGCCAGCCAGTGACTTTTTTTTTTAAATCAGTTGGTTCATTTATCCAACATTTTTTATTTCCTAATTTGTGTAAGAAAGACTACCAGATGCTGCAGTTTGCTAATCATGTCAGCTATAATATTAAGAACTTGGAGACAAAAAGTGGTACTAAAATATGAGGGCCGTCTAGAAAAAATCTAGCCATAAATGCCTCTATTTTTTATATTTCATAGCTGAATACTTTCTGGACCAGCCCTCATATATTCATAGATAACTTCCATATAGTAGAATCTAGTAAAAGAGTTAATCAGCCAGGAAGCTTAGCAGAAAGTAGGTGCTTCATATGCAGAAGTGGAATTAATCCATATTGAAATAGTGGATGGAGCCTTGCAAGTCATTGTAGTTACCATCTGTAGAGACAATGTATGGAAAAACAAAAAGGTCTGTGCCTATATTGTTAAGGAAGAGGAGGTAGAGAAGAGATTTGGGATAGAGGAGGAGACCCAGAAACTGAGTACTACTGTGGTTTAAGCATTGGTCCAGGTGCTGGGACTATGGTATGGAACAAAACATTCAAAGCTCTGCTCTTTCTAGAGCTGAGAGTGAGAGAGAAAAAATAGGTATGTACAAGGTCTGACAATTAAGTGTGTGAACTCATCCTAGAAAAAGTGCTACATACCTCCTTGCTGAATATCACTATGGTTACCTTCAAAGTACTCCCCTTGGGAAGCTGTGCACTGATACCAGTGCCTAGTGCATCCTTCAAAGCAATTTTGGAACTCTTTCTGGAATGGCCATCAGAGCTGTTTTCATATTACCCTTCATGTCCTGAATGTCATCAAAATGTCTTCAATATTTCCTTTATTTTCAGGTAAAGAAAAATGTCATTGGGGGCCAGATCAGATGAGTAGGGAGGGTGTTCCAGTAGTTATTTGCGTACTGGCTAAAAACTTCTTCACAGACAGTGCTATGTGAGCTGATACATTGTCATGATACAAGAGCCATGTGTTGATGGCAAAAAGTTCATGTCATTTTGGTCTAACATTTTCACTCAGCCTTTTCAGCACTTTTAAATAGTAAACTTGGTTGACTGTCCAGTTGGTACAAATTCATAATGAACAATCCCTCTGATACCAGAAAAGGTTAGCAACATTTTTTTCAATTCTTCATTTGGACTGACACAACTTTCTTGGTCATGTAGAATTGGCTGACTCTCTTGTGAATTTTGACGTTTTATTTCAGGGTTCTATTGGTACACCCATGTTTCATCATCGGTGATAATGTGACCCAGAACATCATCTTGCCTCTTCAAAAGGTCTTGGCAAACTTCAACTCTCCTTTGCTTGTGTTCATCAGTAAGCTCCTTTGGGACCATTGTTGCACAGACCTTTCTCATGTGAAGATTTTCAGTTAAGATTTTTCTGTTTCTCTGTTGATGTTTACTTGTTCTGCTCTGCTTCTCACAGTCAGCTGATGATTTTGATGCACAAATTCAATGAATTTTTCCAATGTTTTCATCAGTTCTCTTCATTGCTGGCCACCCTGACCTCTCTCCTTATCAGTGACACTTTCTCTCCTCTCAGAAATATGTTTAATCCATTTGCACACTGCCGTTTTCTTCATGACATTATCCCCATAAACTTGGATTAATTTGTCCCTGATTTCACTTCCACTCTTGCCAAGTTTAACAAGAAATTTAATGTTTGTTCATTGTTCTGATTCAAACTCTGATGTTCTTGTGACGGTACACAAAAACATACAACAATAATGAATGCCACTCAAGAAGACAACACTGACATGTGGACACAAACATAGCTGTGAGACACAGATATGCTAAGGTTATGAAACCTTACTGAGTTTGCACAGTGCTGCCAATTGTGCATGGTGGCAAGTTCACGAACTTAATTGTCAGACCTCATATAATGTCAGATGCTGATAATTGCTTTGAAGGGAGGTTTAGACAATTGAGGTGATGAGGTGACATTTTAATCAAGACCTGAAGGAAGTGAGGGAACAGGTAATGTTAATATCTGGTAAAAGAAATTTAGACAATGGAACAAGAAAAACAAAGTCCATGGGTTCAGAGCTTTTTGGTGCCTAACATTGTGGCTGGAACAGAATGAGCAAGGAGGGAACTGTGTGAGAAGATCAACAGAGAAGCAGTATGTATGTGTGTTTGTGTGCTAGGTGCAGGTGGAAGGTAGGGTGTACCTGTGAATGATAGTGGATTTTGTGGGGCTAGGTATAGGCTCTGAATTCTATTCTGAATGTGGTAGGTATAAAGCCTTTTTATTCTGAATGAGATGATTTTAGCAAAGGAGTGATACTATGTTTTTAAAGAATTACTCTAATTCAGAGGTTGCTAGTTTTGGATTCCTTTGGTTAGACTTTAGATAGTCCATGAATTTCAATGAGAAGAAAAAATTCATCTTTATATTTAGTAACCTGATTGAAATTTAGTATGTCTTCTAATTATGGTATCTACAGCAAACCATAGTAGTGTTCTGTGATTCTGACAAGAATGGAAATACATATTGAAATATCACTTATATTCATCACTATTTTATAATAGCTATAGTACTAGGTTCATTGCTGGGTCTTACTACTTCATATGTTAATAAAGAAGGAAATTCCAGAAGAGGAGAGAACCCCTGGGAAGACCCTTCTAGGAGGGGAAAGCTTGGTGTGTTTGAATAACTGAAAGAAAGCCAGTGTTGCTGGATCCTGTGAGCTAGCGAGAGTGGATTGTGAGTCGAGGTTAGACAGGAATCACATTATTCAGCCTTAAGCTGGTGATTATGAGGAGTATGGATTTTGAGTAGTGGAAAGCCAGGCTAAGTATCTTTTTGTCCCTTAATTGATTAAAGAGTGTGAAACTTGGTGGGGAGACTATTTCATTGTTCTGAATAAGAGATGATTCTGGTTTCGAAGAAGGCATTGGCAGTGAAGATAGAAGAGGACAGCTTTAAAAGGAGCTTAACTAGATCAAAGTTACTGAAAGATCATATAGAGGTAGGAGAAAAAAAGATTATGCTGGAATGAATTCTCTGTTTCTTTCTGGAGATGTTCTAATAGACTCCATTTTGATGTCTTCAGTCATTCAAATCATTTTGCTTAAAATCCCTATTTTGGGTAAGATTTTTTTTTTTTATAATAATACCTATCAAATCCTGAACACTTCATTCAAAGAGAATTGCATACTTTTTCCTTCCAGTAATCATGAGTTTAGTTTTATGTCTGTTTTATAGACACAGAAATAGGGATTTAGAAAGGTTCAGTAATTTCCAGGATTCTTTCGACGTGTTTGCCCCTTTCATAATGGATGATTTACATAAACAGTGTGTGGTATGACAACATACCTGCCCATATCACACTGAGTATTCAGCAGTTTTTGACCCAAAATGCCTGCCCCCATTCCCCACTCTCCCCATTCACCTAGTCTCACCCTGAGGGATGTTTTTTTTGTTCCCTTGGATAAAAAAAGTCCTCAAAGGGAAACATTTTGCCAATGTGGAAGAGGCGAAACAAAAAACAGAAACACTAAGATTAGGCTTCAGAATTGACACGTTCAAAAACTGTTTTGAACTGTAAAGAAAGCATCTCAGTAGGTGTATTGTGTCAAACGGAGAATATTTTGAAGGTGACTAAAGTTTAAACGTGTAAGAATAAATACATAATATTTTAATAAATAAATTTTTGGGAGGGGGGGTCCCCTCTCGTATAGTGAGTAACTGTTAGAGTTGGGACTCTGCTTATTTGTCTGCTTCTGGTTCCTGTCTATTTCCATTGCAGCATTTTGCACTACCTTATTCTCTTTCTGTTGCCTAAAACTTTAGCGCCCACCCTTCTCAGTCACTGCGGTGCTACATGAGGTCTCTTTTTCCTCCTAAGATCAGCATCACAAAATTCCAAGGCAAACAGTATTTTCACTAAATTTCCAGTACATAATATATTTGAGTCTTTCTTGTGCCACTTACATCCATATAGGTAAATACTTGGACTTACCTCAGGCTCTTTCCCCCCTGTGGCCTATCCTCTGTAATTCTCTTGTAAATTTCATCCCGTATCTTTTTATGGAGCATATTCTGTTTCTACAACTGGGTATGCTACAGTTCCTTTCTGACACCATCTACCCAGAGTTGGCATAGACTCCACAGTTTAACAGCGAAGTCCTAACAAGACTGCCCTCACTACAGGTCCCAGCTGCAAGTTTTAGATCACCCACACTTCTGACCAACTGTCTGTTTAGTCAGAGATTCCATGAACCACACATGTTCAGTAGTTTGCTAGTATGACTCACAGAACTGAGGAATGCTCTGTACTATAAAGTACACATTCGGCATAGGTCTGGTTGGCTTCCAGTTGCAAAGGTTCCATATCCTCTTCCTCTGGAGCCTAAGTGTGTTGCCCTCTCCACATTTCAGTGTGTTTAGCAACCAGACTCCACTGAGCTTTGGTGTTCAGAGTTTTTCTTGTGTTTTAATTACATTGGCATGGTTGGTTAAGTCATTGGCCACTCAGTCTCTGGCCTCTCTCCCCTTCCCAGAGGTCAAGTAACTGAATGTGTTAATCCTCTGATCACATCCTTGATCTTTCTGGTAACCATTCCCCTTCCTAAGCAATCTGGGGACCACCAGGGGTGACCTTATTAGCATAACTAGAACACTCATCACTCAGGAAATTTTAAGAATTTTTGAAACTCTGAGTTAGGAACAGGATAAAAAGACCAAATTTATTTTTTATTGTATCACAGAGACCAAAAATCTTCCCCTTACATGGGTTTATTACTCTCAAGAGGCTTTTAATGGAGATCAGAAAATTATCCACTTTTGTAATACATATAGCATTCAGTCTGTTTCTGACATATATATACATGCATGCTTATATAGATGTATATAGATCTACTCATTTTTTCACATGCCCAAGCATTGTATACTTGCCATTTTTTCCAGATGATTCTGATCCACATCAGTATTTGAGAATGATTGTGGTTACCTGTTTCCATAGTCTCTTCCTTTCGTTTTCTGCGTTATACAGTCATGCACTGCTTAATAACAGGGGTACGTCATTCTGAGAAACGCATCATTGGGTAATTTCTTCGTTGTGTGAACATCATAGTGTGCATTTACACAAACCTAGATGGCATAGCCTTCTGCTGTAATTGTATACGCTATACTTTTATACAACTGGCATTGCAGGAGGTTTGTTTACACCAGCATCACCACAAACATGAGTAATGCATTGCACTATGGCATTAAAACAGCTAGGATGTCACTAGGCAATAGGAAACTTTTAGTTCCATTTAATCTTATGGGACCACTATATGTGGTGTGTAGTTGACTGAAACACCATTATGGGTTGCATGGCTATATCTCATAAATTTCTATTCATTTTTTGTCAATTTTTCAATTAAAAAGATACTTGAGTACTGTAATTGTTTACTACCATATATTTTCACTTTAATTTTCCCATTTCTATTATAAAAGCTTAACTTTTCACAAGTGGAATAGAAAGAATATTTACCATTTTCTTTCAGATTTGGAGTCAATGTGTGAAACCAAGTTATTATCTTTGAAGAAGGAAGTTTATGAAATAGAATCATGCCAGAGGGAGATAATGGGACTTACAAATTATGGCCTTGAGTACTCAAATTTTAGAGATGTTTTGGAATTTGGAAGCCACTTTGAAAGACAACTAGGATATCAAAATGGACATTTCAGCCACGAAATATTCTCTCATGGATACATGCCCACATTTATTCAACAGACATTCTTTACTCTACATCAAATAATTAATAATGAAGAGAAACCCTATGAATGTAAGAAATGTGGAAAAGTCTTTAGTCAGAATTCACAGTTTATTCAACATCAGAGAATTCATATTGGTGAAAAATCTTATGAATGTAAAGAATGTGGGAAATTCTTTAGTTGTGGCTCACATGTTACTCGACATCTGAAAATACATACTGGTGAAAAACCCTTTGAATGTAATGAATGTGGAAAGGCCTTTAGTTGTAGCTCATATCTTTCTCAACATCAGCGAATTCATACTGGTAAGAAACCTTATGAATGTAAGGAATGTGGGAAGGCCTTTAGTTATTGCTCAAATCTTATTGACCATCAGAGAATTCACACTGGTGAAAAACCCTATGAATGTAAAGTATGTGGGAAAGCCTTTACTAAGAGCTCACAACTTTTCCAACATGCGAGAATTCATACCGGTGAGAAGCCCTATGAATGTAAAGAATGTGGCAAAGCTTTTACTCAGAGCTCAAAACTTGTTCAGCATCAGAGAATTCATACTGGTGAGAAACCCTATGAGTGTAAGGAATGTGGGAAGGCCTTTAGTAGTGGTTCAGCACTTACTAATCACCAGAGGATTCACACTGGGGAGAAACCCTATGATTGTAAGGAATGTGGGAAAGCTTTCACTCAGAGCTCACAACTTCGTCAACATCAGAGAATACACGCTGGTGAGAAACCTTTTGAATGTCTCGAATGTGGGAAAGCCTTTACTCAGAACTCACAACTTTTTCAACATCAGAGAATTCATACAGATGAAAAACCATATGAATGTAATGAATGTGGAAAGGCCTTTAATAAATGCTCAAACCTTACTCGACATCAGAGAATTCATACTGGTGAAAAGCCCTATAACTGTAGGGAATGTGGGAAAGCATTTAGTAGTGGCTCAGATCTCATTCGTCATCAGGGAATTCATACTGGTGAATAATAAAAGTTAAAGCTCTTGTCACTTTCCTAATATTTTAAACAAACAAAAAATCATGTCTGATAATTACCCTTTCACTATTTATTATTTTACATATATTTTTAATCCAAAATGTATTTTAGTCTGTGAATTCACATTTAAGTTGACATTTACCCCTTCCCTAATACTGTACTAATGGCAGTTGTTGAATACCTTTTTCCTTCCCCATTATTTTGTTCTACCTTCTTGGTGAAAATATTTTATATATATTTGCTTATGTTTCAGGGTTGTGTTTTCTTCTCTGATCTATATATTTGTGCTTACACCAATTTCACACTTTAAAGTGTATGACCTTGTTTTTTTAATTCCTTGTAGAGTTATAACTTTGTTTTTGAAGTCAGTGTTAATCTTCTTGTTTCAGAAATTTATATTTTCTTACTATAAAATAAAATAAGCCAGAAACTAAAAAGCCACTATTAATTGTAATCATACCAACTATAGATGACTACTCTCAAGTTGATAGAACTTTGTCTTTAAAGGAAGTGTAGTCATGGTATGCATATTGTACCTTCACCTTTTATCATGCCAAAAATAATTGCTCTTTCAATAAATATATATTTTTATTATTTTAATGACTTAGATTTAATGACTTTTAAAAATGACTTTATTATTCACATTATAGTTTTCTCTAAATGTTTGAAGTTATAAAATCTGCCCTGATTAAGATGACCCAAAATTTATCCTTGGATGCTTTTTTGTTCTGTTAAAACATATTTACTTGCTGGAATTATCCATGTTTCCTCCTTGTAAACTCTTTTGTTCCTTTTCATCAGCCCTAACCCCAATCTTATACTAGAAATGTAATTAACCATTGTTATCAAAATGTTGTTTATCCTTCCAAATATTTTTATACTTTTTACTCAGATGTTAGTGGTATTTTATTTTGTATGTATTAGTAAATATAATTATGTTCTATGTGTTAACATAATTATGCTCTGTAATTAATAAATATAATTAGTAAATATAAATATAAGTGTGAGAACTTAATGAATGAATAAATTTAAAGTACTAGAACTGTCACAGTAAATGCTTAGTAAAAGTTGTCCACTATTATCGATATATGCATTTTCATAATTATCTTCATTATTATTCATACAAAAGATTTTAACCATGTTGTTTACCTTTCTCTAAATCAAAGAAGTCATAATGAAAAAAAGAGAAGTGTAATGAGTATAGAAAAACTTTTTCCATGAAATTTTTAGCATGGAATTTCAAAAGGAAAAAGTAAAAGTATGTATGGGTAGTCTTCATTCAGACTTCATCTTCTATGCTGCACAAAGATTAATACCAATCTGAAAACCTGTGGATATAATGCTGGGTAATTATAGCTGTCAAAAAGAAAGAAAAGATGCTAATATTTTTCCTAATAATTAGTTCCCCACAAATCAAAAAATATCCAGGTCAAGCTATTTTATCAGAATGACCATCAGCTAGCCATCAAATATCTGATATTAATTCATTGTTCCCTCTTGAGCAACATAGGTTAAGGAACTACCACAACCTTAATATGCACATTAGTTAAATATGAATGAGAGAGTGGCAGTCAAAGTGATATTGAACATTTTGTAACCCAATATGCATTCATATATTAAAATACTAGAAAGACCATTAATAAATAAAATCAGAGAGATCCAATATGTCAGAGTAGATAAACACTGCATACTTCATTCTGTGAACACATTAAAATTACAACTAAATTATAGAACAACCAACCTGGAAAATCATTTGAAGTTTGCCTGAACAGAAGTTTTTTGTAAGTGAAGATACTAGAAAAAGCCATGTCAAGACTGTTAGGGGCATTGACACAAAATGGGCTGGTCCCAAACCTTCATATGATGGTTGAGAATCATAAGTGGAGGTTCCCCCTCAGAGGAGTGAGGGACCCCAGCTCCACACCAGGCACCCCCACCCAGAGTACTTGTTCTGGGTAGAAGAGCCCCACAACATTGGGCTTTGAAAAACTGGGAATTCTGACTGAGTGTGATGACAGAACCTGGGAAACCTGGAAGTGCCTGCACACAGACTCAGTCACTCCTGGGCACTCACCCTGGGCTCCAACAGGACAGTGGTTCAGGACATTGGAGGCATAGTGGGTAAGACTGCAGTGTGTGGCTTTGGGTAAAGGGCTGGAGAACACTCACCACTTTTCCTGAATGGGTTCCTCTTCCTGTGTAGCTGACAGAAGGGCACCATCTTTCCTGTGTTGCTCTTCCATCCCACATGGGCAAGTCTAAATCTAACTGGTCTGGTGAGCTCTGCTCGCTCCACCCTGCTGACTTCCTGGGACCCATCTGGCTCTAATGAATTCCCCCAACACCAGAGGCACTTTCTCTAGAAAACAACCAGTTCTGCCCATGTTGCAGTTTTGGAAAACTGAGTCTGTAATTTTCAGGTAAGTAAAGATTGGCCTCAGTGTGCTTTGAGAATTTTGTGAGTAGTTCCAAGCACAGCACTGGCATCAGACAATCTATAGGAGCACGCAGTGCAGGCGACCAGAGAGACTGCCAGGGACCCACAGGGTACCTATTACATAAATCCGTCTGGCCAAGACTGGGAGACGTAGATCTACTTAATACATACAAACAGGCAGTAATGAAGAAACAAAGAAATACATACCAAATAAAAGAACAGCAGAAAAGTCCAACTAAGCCAGGTGGAGGCAAACCAATTAGATACAGAATTCAAAACAGTGGTTATAAGGATGCTCAAGGAACTTAGTGAAAACTTTGACAAAGTGATAGCAAGCATAAAGATGTGCACAGAAACTGTAAACAAGAACCAGGCAGAAATAAGGAATACAGTAACTGAAATGAAGAATGCAATAGGAATTACCAGCAGACTAGATGAAGCAGAGGCTCAAATCAGTGATTTGGAAGACAGCAAAAAACACCCAATCAGAACACAAAAAAGAAAAATCCAGAAAAATGAGATTCGTTTAAGAGACCTCTGGGACTATATCAAGCATAACAATGTTTGCATCATAGTGGTATCAGAAGAAGAGAGAGAGCAAGGGATTGAGAACCTGTTTAAAGAAAGAATGATTGAAAACTTCCCTAACGTGGCAAAGAAAATACACATACAAGCCTAGGAAGCACAGAGAGTCCCAAAAAAGTGAACCCAAACAGGCCCAATCAGTCAAGACACATCATAATTAAAATGCCAAAGGCTAAAGACAGAAAATTCTTTAAGCAGCAAGAGAAAGGCAACTAGTAACTTATAAGGGAGCTCCCATAATACTGTCAGCTGATTTTTCAACAGAAATTTTGCCGACCAAATTAATTGGCAGAAAATATTCAATACAATTGAAAGCAAGGAGCTACAATCAAGATTACTCTATCCAGCAAGGTTATCATTCAAAATTGAAGGACAGGTAAAGATCTTGACAAGAAAAAGCTAGAAGAGTTCATCACTACCAAACCAACATTACAAGGAATGTTGGAGGGACTTCTTTTAAGACTGAAAAAAAAAAAAAGCAAAATTATGAATAATAAAATAGCAATATCTACATATCTATCAACAATTACTTTCAATTTAAATGGATTAAAAGCTCAAAAGATATGGAGGATATTATGCTGAGTAAAGAGACAAAGATAGATGCAATTTTATTTCACTTATATTTGGAATCAAAAGAAGAAAACAGAAAGAGACTCATATTAACAAATACAGAAAACATGTGGATGGTTGCCAGATGGAAGGGGGTTTGGGGGAGTGGGTGAAAAGGGAAGTGATTAAGAAGTACAAATTTGTTGTTATGGGAATGTAGGGTATAGCATAAGGAATATAGTCAAAATATTGTAATAACTATATGGTGTCAGGTACTAGATTTGTTGCAGTAATAGTTGGGAGGGGTTGGGGCAGGGTGAAAAGGTAAAGGGATTAAGAAGTACAAATTGGTAGTGATAAAATAAGTCACGGAGCTATAAAGTAAAGCATGGGGAATGGTATAGAAATAACTATGTATAGTGCCAGGTGGGTATTAGACCAATCAGGGAGATCACTTCTTAAATTATATAAATGTCTAACTACTATGCTGTGCACCTAGAATTAATACAAAATAATATTGAATGTAAAAAGAAAAAAGAGGTGATACATATATAAAATGGAATATTACTCAGCCATAAAATGAATGAAATCTTACTATCTGCAACAACCTGTTTGGACCTAGAGTGTGTCCTGCTGAGTGTAATAAGTCAGGCAGAGAAAGACAAATGTCATAGGATTCAACTTATATATATATAGAGAGAGAGAGAACCTAAAGAACAAAATAAATGAACAAACAAAACGGAAACAGATCCACAGGAACAACATTTTGATAGTTGCCTGATGGGAGAGGGGTCAGAGGGGTGAGTGATAAGGGGGAAGAGATTAAGAAGTACAAATTCAGTTACAAAATAGTCATGGGGATATAAAGTACAGCTTAGGGCATACAGTCAATAATACTGTAATAACTACATATGGTATTTTATGGGTACCAGATTTATCAGGGTGATGATTTCATAAGCTATATAAACGTCTTATCACTATGTTGTACACCTGAAACTAATATAATATTGTATGTCAAATGTAATTGAAACTGTAAAATATCATGAAAAAAACAAATGAGCTAAAAGAAGAAAAAATAAATCTAAAACGTGGGTAGAGAAAGGCATTATTATTTATTGGATTGGCCAAAAAGTAATTGCATTTTTTCTGAACAAATGAAAGGCAGTTTTTAAGTGGAAAACAAAAATTATATTCAACAATGTATTGTCCATTTTGTCCAATTACCTTTTGCCATCTTTCTGGCAACGTCATGATTCCATGCTCAAAAAACATTTCTATCTGTTTTGGCAAAAAATTGTTCTAAGAATAATTTGATATTTTCATCAAAGGGAAATGTTTTACCAGTCAAGGTATTTTTCAAAGAACAAAAGAAATGGTAGTCTGATGTTGCAGTGTCTGATGAATATGGTGGTTATGATAACAAATCCCATCCGAGCTCTAACAACTTTTAATTAGTGACCAAACTTGTGTATGACCTAGCCTTATTGTGGTGGAAGACATTCACCAATTCTGAATGCTTCTGTTTCATGGCATCATTTAATTTATCCATTTGATGTCAGTACACATTCAAATTAATTGTTTGGTTCCTAGGAAACAACTCAAAATACATAGTATCTTTGAAATTCTTCCAAATTGACAGCATAACCATTTTTTTAAATGAATATGTGCTTTTGAAGTGCCTTGAGCAGTTTCATCACGTTTGCTCCATGATCTTTTTTGTTTAGTATTGTTGTAAATAATCCATTTTCATTGCCTGTTGTATGTTTGAAAAAAATGTATTGATTTCTTGATGTTTCAAGAGTAAACTGCACATGTTAATGTGCTTAGTGAGATGAATTTCTTTGAGTTTATTTGGTACCTAAATATTGAGCTTACTAACATATTTCAATTGCTTTCAACACTCACTTTTGATATGTTAAGATTCTCAGCATTCTCAACATTCTTATTGAATGCTGACTAGATTCAATCAACCTTTATTGATATTAGCATAAAATGCAATTAGTTTTTGTTAAACCCAATATAAAATGAAATAAGTGTGTGTGGGGGGGGGAGTAAATAATTTAAAATAGGAAATTTGGTAATTTGTCAAAAAATGTAGACAGACTTTAATAATTCAGGTGAGGAAGTAAGGATGACAAATTAAGAGCATTGTGAATGAGAAATTGAAATGACAACTATTTAAGTTTAAAATAACTATATTTTTTTCGATGATGAGAATGTTCTGGCATTAGTGGTGTAGGTTGCATAACTTTGTGAGTACACTAAAAACCAATAAATAATATACTTAAAAGGGTTAACAAACAGGTCAAGATGGTGACTAGAGAGGAAGTCCCTAAAGTCTCTCCCAATTGAACAACCATCCAGTAGCCAAGAAAAAGGACCCTGAGTGACACAGTGACAACTGAGAAATACACGTCACAAGAAAACACCTGAAGGTTGGAGAGTGGGAGCGAGCAGGAGAGAGGGGAGGAAGCAGAGATGGATCGCGACAGGACCTCGTCACAGCTGACTAAAGGAACTAGGAACTGGAAAGAAATTGGGGAGCAGCACAGTGCATGGGAGGGAGGAGGCCAACAGGCAACAAGAGTGAAAGCTGGAGTGGCAGAACGGTGGGGGAACATGGGGGAGCTAGGCCTTAGAGCAGCGTGTTGGGGACAGAGCTTGGGGGCCAGCCTCTGAAGCTATTGACTAGCAAGAGGGCTAAACAAGGACTCTGAATAGCTACAGGCCAAGGTGGGGTCCCAGAGATGGCACCTTGGCCCCTTGCACCTGCGTGGCTCACAGCACACATGTGCATGGCTCCTCTGCAGGGCCACGGTTCCTGGCCCACAGTAGAGGCATCACAGCCACCCTTGTGGGGCCAGCGACATCAGGCCCTCAGTTTTGGACCTGTGGCTCCTGCATGCCCCTTGCCCTTATATGGTGAGTGCTTGCAGACTTGGCCCCAAGTGCCTGCTGTGGAGATGGGTCGCTGGAGCATGCCTGGGAAGAGAGGCAGATTTGATAGCATTCACACAAAGCAGCTAGAGTGGCCTCAGCCTGCATCTCATCAGCCTCCCTCATCTCCTCCAGCTTTCCTAGCAAACGGCAGACGGTGGAGCTGCCCTAGCGTGCATTTTGTGGGTCGCTCTTCTCTCCTACAGCCTCCCCAATGCACTGCAGGAAGTGGAGGGACCACAGATAGATGGGCCCCAACTCCAAACGCAGCTGAAGACCAGAGATAAGGCTTAAATACCTCCCCTCCTAAAACTTAACCCCCATTGCCACCTAGTGTCTGCTCTATAGCAAAAAAAAAACACAAAAATATTAACCAGAGAAGGAAAGAGCACTCGGGCTCTGTTGAATATAAAGTCCTCATGACAAAAAAGTACACAGAAGACAATGTGAGTACGTGAGGATATAAAGCTGGTCAGAAAAAAAATGAAAATTCTCCCAGATCTCTCATAGATCTAGAAATTTCTGAATTAAATGACAGAGATTATAAAATAGCCATTGTAAGGGCTCTGAGAGAAATAAAAACATATTCTAAGAACACTATAGCTGAGATGAATGACCTAAGAAAGGAAATCTGTGAACAAAAGGAACAATTTAACAAAGAAATTCAAAACATAAAAAATAACAAGATGGAATTTTGAAAGATAATACAAAAAAAGAAGTGAGAAATGAAATAACGGCCATAGGAAACAGAGGCAACCAGATGGAGAAAAGAATTAGTGATATTGAAGATCAGAACATGGAAACATCTCAAAAAGAAGAAGATAGAGAATGTTAGAACCAAAAGGATTGAAAGAATTCTGTAAGAGCTATGTGACTCCATGAGACAAAACAACATCAAGATAATAAGATTAGAAGGAGCAGAGCACTCCATAGAGAACATACTCAAACAAATACTAGATGGGAACTTTCCAAACCTGTAGAAAAATCTGGAATCCCAAATTCAAGGAGAAAACAGGTCCCCTAGATACCTGGACCCTAGCAGATCTTCTCCAAGACACATGGTACTAAAGATATCCAAAACTAAAGACAAAGAGACAATTCTTAAGGCAGCCAGGGGCAAAAAAAAATTATAACCATCAGAGGAAACCCCATCAGGCTGGCATCAGACTTCTCAGCAGAAACTCTACAAGCCAGGAGGGAGTGGAATAAAATATTCACAACTTTAAAAGAGAAAAACTTCCAGCCAAGAATAAACTAACCAGCAAAATTATCCTTCAGATATGAAGGAGGAAGAAAGACCTTCTCAGAAACACAGAAGCTGAGGGAATTCACCAGCACAAGGCTGGCACTTCAAGAAATACTGAAGGGGGCTCTTTGACCTGAAACAAAACATCAGGACAGATGGAATAGAGTCAGGGCAACAAGAAAGAAACAAAACTAAAACAACAACAAAAAAGTAATGGCCCCAGGAAATCCTCACATATCGATCATCACTCTAAATGTTAAGGTACTGAACTCACCAATAAAAAGACACAGAGTAGCAGACTGGATTAAAAAACAAAACCCATCCAAATGCTGTCTCCAAGAGACACACCTCAGCCAAAAGGACAAACACTGACTCTGAGTAAAAGGATGGGAAACAATACTCCAAGCAAATGGTACCCAGAGAAAAGCAGGTACTGATATCTGATGAAATAAACTTCAGGTTAAAAAAGACAGCAAGAGACAAAGATGGACATTACATAGTGATAAGAGGCACAATAAAACAATAAGAAGATTTGACACTAATTCATATATATGCTCCCTACCAGGAAGCACCAAAATATACAAAGCAACTACTAACAGACCTGAAAGTAGGAACTGACAAAAGCACAATCATGGTAGGAGACTTAACACCCCCTTAATAGCCATGGACAGATCATCCAAACAGAAAATAAATAAGGAAATATCAGCTCTAAATGACACATTACAGCAATTGGACATGACTGACATTTACAGGACGCTTCACCCACCAAAAAGAGACTATACCTTTCTTTCTAGTGCACATGGAACATTCTTAAAGATAGATCATATGCTGGGACACAAAAGTAGCCTCAGCAAATTCAAGAAGATTGAAATCATACCAAGTGTATTCTCAGACCACAAAGCTTTGGAATTGGAGATCAACTGTAAAAGGAAAGCAGAAAAACCACATATACATGAAGATTAAACAAAACCTTATTTAAAAATGACTGGATAAAAGAACAAATAAAAGATTTAGGAATATATAGAAACTAATGACAATGAAAATACAACATATCAGAATTATTGGGACACAGCAAAGACAGTAATTATAAGGAAATTTATATCATTACAGGCGTATCTTAAGAAAAAAGAAAAATCACAAGTAAACACCTTAGCTTCCCATCTTAAAGAACTAGAAAAAGAAGAGCAGACAAAACCCAAAATCAGCAGAAGGAAAGAAATAATAAAAATTAAAGCAGAGCTAAGCTAAACCAATTAGAGAACAGAAAAACAATAGAAAAAATAAATTAATTTTAAATTACTAATTAAATATTGATAGTTAAATAATTATTAATAAAAATTTAATAAAGAGCTGGTTCTTTGACAAAATCAACAAGATTGACAAACCCCTGACTAGACTAATCAAAGGATGAAAGGAAAGGACACAAATATCCAAAATTAGAAATGAAAGGGGAGAAATTACCAAATTACCACTGATACCACAGAAATACAGAGTATTTTTTTTTTTATCTATTTCACGAAAGTATGATAGTGGGATTTTGATGGATATTGCATTAAATCTGTAGATTGCTTTGGGCGGAATGGCCATTTTAACAATGTCAAGTCTTCCTCTCCATGAACAGGGGATAGTTTTCCACCTCTTAAAGTCTGTTCCAATTTCTTTCAAAAGTGTCTTATAGTTCTCTGTGTATAAGTCTGCTGCATTCTTTGGAAGTTAATTCCCAGGTATTTCATTCTTTTTGTTGTGATAGCAAAAGGAATTGACTCCCTCATTTCTTTTTCTGAGCATTCTTAGTTTGTATATAGGAATGCCGTTGATTTTTGTACATTGATTTTGTATCCTTATTCCACTTTCTTAATGTGCCTGCCTTAATTTAGTTCTCACATTTTAAATGTTCTAGTAAAGAAAAAAAGATGGTTAATGCTGATATGTCATTTATGTATTATTGAATCTGTTTTTCTTGACTTAGTGTTAATTATAGGTAACATTAAATATTTAGAGACTATGAAATTTTTCTGCATCAAATTTCAGAATTTCAACTGGACCTCACCTTTCTCATGCAGATCTACATTGACAACAAATTCTCAGGGTCCCCAGATCACATCTCACTTGTCCTCATAAACATAAGCTCATCAGTTTCCATGTAGTAGCTAACACATTCCACCTGTCTTCTTCCACGTTGTAACACTGCTCTTCAGGCTGTCAAAATGGATTATGGTATTCTATTGCCTCTAGTGTCTTGGTGCTGTCTATTAATTCCATATGTGGATCGTTGAGCTTTTTGATATTTTGTATCATAATTTCAAGCATAAACAATTAGTGATTATTTATATGTTCTTTAAAAATTGTTTCTTCACTTCAAGTGTTGGAATCAATATTTGGAATATCCTCTTTCCTTATTGTTTTCTTCTCCTTTTCCCCTGAGCAGA
>PVJL010015925.1:0-22665 GCA_004026885.1 Lyroderma lyra
GGTCAAAACAAAGGATTCTGAGAGTTTATCCTTCATAGCACTTGGAAGTGAGTGTGACATGTTCTTCCACGGTACTGTGCATCCTTTGTTACTTAGGCAATTACTAAAAAGTGCTCCTTACGTTTCACAAAAGCTGGGAAGTCAGGATCACATCCTGTCTGGAACAGCCACTTTTCCCGTTGGGAAAATCTTTTTCTCCTGGTGCACTGAAATGGTTCTTCTTGTTTACATCTTTGTAAATCCAGATGAACTCAAACAACCATGAATCAACCCCAAACAAAGGACCTCATCTGTTAGCATCTTCATATTAGCACACTAATGAGAATTTAAAGATTCTAATTAAACCCAGATGCAAAATATCTTCCTGAGTACGTCGGAAAGCACCAGTTTAACAAAAAGCAGGGCTATTACATTTTATTCCAATGCGGTTTTAGATTATTTTCTACCATCTTATTGTATTGCAATTGTAAGTTGATTGCCAGAGCAGTAACTACTATCCATATGTGTAAACAGATCTGTGGGTATCTGACAATTTGGGAAGAAGTACAAATTTACTTAATCTGTAGGTAGATATATAGCTGTCTCTGCACATACCCCTCAACTCTCAGTTATTCAAGGTAATGAACGTGGGATCTCTCACACAGTCTTTTCCAAACTCCTCAATTAGTAAAAAGCCCTCGGAAGGCATGTCTACCTCTGTGGACAAGAGCCCAGAGGTTGTACTAGGATTCAGACACCTGGATGCGGACCCTAACCCTACCATGAACTGGCTGAATCGATTTTGGCAGGTCGGCTTAGCTCTGGGCCTTGGCCACCTCACCCACAAAACGCTGGTCCCAGGCTCCTGGTCCATATGGTGCCACCCTGGCTCAGCTGCGGTGAGTTGGCTGTCTTCCCGCCTGCCAGCCAAGGGGCACCCACCTGCCCTGCTCACAACAGCCCTGCCAGCGCCAGCCACTCTGTTCTTCCCGTCCCTGCCCACAGGAGGCGCTGGTGAGCCAGGCCCTGGCCGGGCTCCCTCGGAATAAATGGCACAAAGCAGAGCGTGTGGTCTATTTGTCAGACAAGTGCCAGGAAAGAGAAAAAGAAGTTCAGCTCCTGCCATTGTCAAACCTTTGTCCCTAACATAGCGTGAACCATTCACATCACTGTGCCCCCCACCATTTTTTTTCCTTTATTAAAAAAGAAGTGATTTTCTTTATTTTCCCTGTTTCTTTCATGGAATTCATTGTGTAGAATTTCCAGATACTAACGATACCGGTTTTAAAAAGTGCCTTCGCGTCTCTAAATGTGGAGTTGACACATGTGACCAGCCCCCCGTCCTGTCTGTTAAAATCCACCCCATCATACATACTGGGGGGACCTTCTGGCCCACAGGCACAGAATCCCTGTGTTCAGCAAACGACCCGCAGCTCAGAGCACACCGCTCACAGAGACGGGGGGACCCCTGCTGCCCTGCTCCTGGACTTGCTCCACTGGTTTCAGCACAGGCAGCGGCAGGACTGAGGGCGGAGCTCTTCCTTGGAGGGCTGGATTTGGTGGGGTCACACAGTAGCAGTGCATAGACCAGAGGTCCCCAACCTTTTTGACACCAGGGACTGGTTTCGTGAAAGACAACTTGTCCACGGATGTGAGTGGAGGTGGGGTGGTTTCGGGATGATTCAAGTGCATTACATTTACTGTGCACTTTATTTCTTCTATTATTATGATGATGATGATGATTACATTGTAATATACGAGGGCTGTCCGGAAAGTATCCAGCCTAGTAATATGAAAAATAGAGGCATTTATGGCTGGATTTTTCTCTGGAGAGCCCTCTTTTAATAAAATAATTATACAACTCACTTGCCACTACAAATCCTGCCACCAGATGCAGTCTAATTGTCACTTGCCACTCATTGATAGGGTTTTGATATGAGTCTGCAATCAACTGATTTATTTCAGTGTCGGTGCAACAAAACCTCTCCGCTAATGTCCATCTGTATTTGCAGCCGCTCCCCAGCGCTGGCATCACCGCCTCAGCTCCACCTCAGATCACCAGGCATCAGATTCTCATAAGGAGCCTGCAGCCTACATCCCACATAGGCACAGTTCACAATAGGGTTCGTGCTCCCGTGAGGATCTAAGGCCCCCGCTGATTGACAGGAGGCGGGGCTCAGGCAGCTGATCTGACAGGAGGCGGAGCTCAGGCCGCTGATCTGACAGAAGGCGGGCTCAGGCAGCTGATTGACAGGAGGCGGGGCTCAGGCCGCTGATCTGACAGAAGGCGGAGCTCAGGCCGCTGATTGACAGGGGGCGGAGCTCAGGAGGTCATGGGAGCGATGGGGAGCGGCTGTAAATACAGGTGAAGCTTCACTCTCTTGCCAGCTGCTTACCTCCTGCTGTGCTGCCTGGTTCCTAACAGGCCAGGGACCGGTACTGGTTTGTGGCCCAGGGGTTGGGGCCCCTGGCATAGACCAAAGAGAGAGAAGGGGGCCGGCCATGGAGCCAGTGACAGTAAGAAGGACAACAGCCACTTTGCGGGGGTGGGCAACTGACCAGGAAACCATGACAACACGGACTGACATTGCACCGTGGGTGCAGCTCATCGCTCTTACAAGGAGCAGTCAGTCCTTCTGGCTCTCTGACCCCAGGAGGTATGTGGGCGGAGCGACTGGCCCTCCTGCCACCATCACCCCGGTCATCCCGGCTCCGCCGTCCCTGAGGGTGGCTTTGGCTTTGCTCCCGTGGTGCCTTTGCAGGTAGTGGCCCCCACCATTGCTCTGTCCTTCAGAGCCTCTCCAGTCTATAGACGACGCTGAAGGAAAAATATTAAGTGACACTTAATAAAGCACAATAAGGAAGACGTTATTCAAAGGAACGCTGCCCGGGGGTTAGGGGGGTGGGGGGGGAACCACCATGGCGGAATTTTCAGGGGTGAGAGATGGGGCTCAACTCTGAGTACAGCGTATGGCGTGGGGTTTACGGCCAAGGAGCAGTGTGGAAAAATCATGAAGAGGAAGCATCAGGTTACGGGGAGCAGGGGGTTCCTGGCTAAACCCATCTACCAGGCCAGGCGAGCAGACATCACTAGGGGTAGTCAAGGATGCACCGCTTGGTCAGGGTTCGAAGGTCGGGGCTGGACTCTTGCAAAAAGTGGGTGATGCAGAGGGAAACACAAAAGCCCAAAAGACAGGCCTGGCTGAGGACAGGTCAAGGGAGCCGGAGCAGAGTCTGGTCACTGACAGAATCTTTGTCACAGGAAGTGTCCACCCTCAGTGTGCATGAGAGTCACCTGCAGGAAATGCCAACCCAGGTGGCACTGCTCAAAATTCCGAATCCGGGGGTTGGGCCCATGGGCCTGTGGACCCAGAGACGGTCCCTGGTGGACTCCTGCTGGGAGCGGTCACCTCCGGTCCCAGGAAGTCCTCCCTCTCCAACTGCCAGGTGTCAGTTGTTCTCTAAACTCCTACATTTGTGTAACAGGCAGAATCGCAAACGTCCCACCTCCCATCTTGACGACCGTGTTGGTGTTCGGTGGGCTAAGGGGGCTGGGCTTGCTTGGAGGTGCTACGTCGCGCCTGGGTGCCCACCACCCTCTTTCCCGCAGGGTCTCTCCTGAGCCGGCCGTGGTTTCGCCCGTGCCGCGAGGCCCCGGGGGAGGAGGTTTCCCTCTCTCAGCCTGGCGTTGTTCACCTGTGACGTCGGTCGTAAGAGCCCCTGCCTCCCAGGCTGGCAGTGTAGATGGGGGGGTGGGGGGTGGGGGGAACGCGACCCCTGGGCGCCTAGCACCCGCTGCGCAGTTAGTCCTTGGCAAACGTCGGCCACCACCGGACGCACCACCGCTGGTGTCCCTGTTGCGTCTTCAGGGCTCTTTGATCGGAGGGCCGTGTCGTTTGTCCTGTCTCTGTGCCATTGGTGTCTTGCTCGGTAAGTTCTGCTTGGTTCTTCTCCTGGGGGCGCAGGTGTAGTGATGGGGTAAAGTGGAGAAGCTCCGGCCGGGGGCCGGGGGCAGGCTCGGACGGCCCTGCCCGGTTCTGCGCCCACGTACCTGCAGGGCGTGCCGAGCCCGTGTGCGCCGCGCAGGCACCCGCACGCTCCGGGCACACTGCCCCGCTGCGGCGGCCAAGGGCAGGAAGGCGGGGTGCCCGTCACCGGTCACAAACTAGCGTGGCCGCAGGGGCCGCTCAGAGGGCGGGCAAGCCCGCAGTGGAGCCCGCAGGGCGGGCCGGCGTGACCGCCAGCGCTTATTTAGCGGATGCGTCGTTGCCAGATACAGCGTCTTCCCAAGTAGAAAATAATAAATTTAAAGTTGATGAAGAGCAACCACGTAGTTGGACTAGCGAGCACTTCCTCGCCCAACAGTGACTAAAAATGACGCCACGGGGCAGCTGACACGTGCGTGGGCCTCCCGAAGACCCCAGGCGTGCCCCGCCGCTGAGCCCGGGGTGTGGACTGGGAGTCTCACGCGCCGCGTGCCGAGCCCCCCGCCATCCTGGCTCCGGTACGCGCACTGCCCCGGGGCAGCGGCTGTCCGGCCGCGGTCAGAGCCGGCGGGCGGGCTGCGGAGAGGGTCAGGGACAGAGCTCGGCGTCACAGACATGTTTCTGACTCGGTGCCTGGCACACCCCTCAGCTCAGCGTGCACCTGCCTTCGTGTTTGCACAAGTCCGGACAGTCGCAAGGACAAGCATGAACGCCTGAGTACCAGACGCTGAGTCCACAGCGCCGGGCACCGCATGGAGCGGCCTCATTTCACCTGCCCGAGTCCTCTGACGTCGGCGCCATCCCTCGTTCGGACACGAGGCAGCGAGGCCGCCGTGATGCGCACGCCACACCGCCCCCAGGCGCCGGGCTGGGAATTCGAACCGGGACCCCCGTGCTTACCGAGCGCCCTGCCTCCGCTGAGAAACCCCGCAGGGTCTCAACCCGGCGTTAGTCACTTCCGCTGTACGACAAGCCGTGCGGAAGCCCAGTGGCTTGCGGCAACGCAGTCATCGACTCTGCTCGGCGGCCTCGGCAGACGCATCCCCCCTGCGCCACAGGGCACGGGGTGGGCAGCGCGGCGGGGGCCTAGGGGCCCTCCCCAGAGGCATGTAGGACGTCTGGAGGTCCCCGCGACGATCGCCTCCTTGCTCTGAATTTGGGTAAGCCTCCACGGAGAGGGCAACAGGGAGCTTTCTGGGGAGATGAGCCCATGGGTACGCGACCCTGGCACAGCCACCTTTGGGTAACGCCCCCTGCCACAGTCTAGTGCCTCCTGGTATTGGGGTCCACAGCGTATCAGCCGAAACCCCAAAGCCAGGACTTGGCTGTAGACAGGCCTCGAGGGGCCTCATGTGGCTCCACCTGTCCCGGCACCATCGATGTTCCCAAAACACAGGTCCGGCCATGCCTGCGCATCAGCAGCTCCAGGGCCGTCACCAACACAGTTCCCGTCGCCTGGGAGAAGGCCCTTCCTGGCTCCTGTCCCCACGTCCCATCACGTAGGAGCGACTGCCCTGGGGACACTGCCGGATTTCCCCTTGAAAGAAAATACATGATCCATCTGCAGCAAGAATCAGAGGCGTGGACTCAGCGGTACTTAAATGGTAGTTCCTATTAATACGGGGCCTCGTCCACACGGGGAAACCACTCAGAGGTGCCCACCGCCCGTGGGTGGGAGAAGATGGGGGCGGAGGTCGAGCCCCATCCCTCCGATCCCAAGCCTTGCGGCTCTTTGCACCTTCCACGCCTCCTCCAAGGCCTCTGGTCACTGGGTGACTTGAGAAGCAGAATCATTGAAGGGTTGGGTCCTTTGAGTTACTCGGTTGGACACTGGTTGTTGCCAGTCCCTGACAGTGAGATGAGTGAGGCCTCATTGCCATTGCCTGTGAAGAGGAGGCACGGCCATGGCTTCCTGTCTGGGGACTGGGTGACGCTTCCGGCAACATTTCTCCAGCTCCCCCGTTCTGGGAGGGATTGCACCAGTCGGCCATGCTTTACGGAGGACGTACGCCACCCTGTGTGGCCCGTGACCCTCGCTGCACTCACATGCTGCCCGCCGTGTCCTCCGGGCACCACCAGGGCACGGCCACAGACTGCAAAACAAAGTCCGAGGAAGGGACCAGCAGGGGCCGCGTGGGCACGGTCCCGGTTCCGCCGAGCCCGCCCATATGCAAATCTAACCTTTCCGGTATTCCAGCATTCCGGACCCGAGACAGGAGTTCAGCGGGAAAATATTTACTGAAGGATTTCTCCCTCATAATCTATCGATTTTAATATCCTCACCACTTTGGCTGAATGTCAGTTTTACCCTGAGGACCAGCACTGCAAATTTGAACACGTATTTATTGCTGGCATTCAGAATATCAGCGCTGGGAATGATTGAGGCTGGAGCCCTTCCGAGTGGCTTCGTGGAGTTGATTTTTCCTATTTGCATAATGCTGGTACTTTGCCACGGTGATTGGGGCCAACGGGCGGGGTGCGGCCACCAGCAGAAGCTAAAGTAGCATTTTGGTTCTGCTCTTCCGTTAAGTATAATAATAACACACAGCTCATTAAATACAGGGCCACCATCCCCACTTAACCTTTGGAACCAGAAGCACCTGATTATCACCGCCATCTCACTAGGAGCCAAATCCTCTCTCTGATCATTTCTGTTCCAAACGTCCGGCCACTGCCAGGCTGCACGCGAACGGCGTCAGCGTGACGGTGTCAACATGCAGCTCCCACAGGCGGCAGCATCGGGGCTCCATGCAAGGCTGGGGGGCTTCCAGGGGAAGGAGCCGTTAGTGGAACCACACACCCCCATATGGATGCTCAGGGACACCCGGCACCGCGTGGGGACCACACAAACCCTCTCCTACTAGCAACGGGCCCTTTCGAGACACTTTCTAAGTTGTTTCATCACCCACAGTAACAAGGACAGTTGGATGTCTCACTTTTTCATGTTTAACAAAGAATGTACGTTGACAATGACTCTCCAGATCATCATTCGGGACCTTTGTGGTGTGGGTCTTCCGAACCCCTGTGCAGGGCTTTCCACATTGTAAAGCTGGCCTGTCGCTCATCCCCGGGCCCCGCCTCCTGTTCACTGCAGGGGGCAGGGGTGTCCCTAAGCTTCCTGTGCTGCTGCGACCCTGGAGCCTCAGCCCAGGAGGCGGTCAGGGGACATCTGTGGAATCCTCTGGAATTCAGGTCCTCTGCTCTATCCCCAGGGCCGTCCCATTTAATTTCTCATCACTGCACAAGCCCTTCACTCAAACCCAGAAATCAACTATCGCACCTCTCGGTTTCTTCAGGTCAGGACTCCCAAGACTCCTCTGCCCTTCTCATCCCTCTGCCAGTTCAGTCATGGGAGGCCTGGCTGGGCTCACGCCAGGCTCCTCCTCCAGGCAGCCCTCCCTTGACTGCCCCACCCCAGCCACAGCCCAGATGTGACCTCTCCCTCCTGTCAATATGTCTATTTGACTCCACAGTCGGCCACATGGAGGACGCATCACAGGCTGTCTGCTCCGTAGTCAGGTCACACGATCGCTAACAGGATGGAGCTATGACATTCCCTTAACCACGAAGCACTTTGAAAGGGTGACCTGCAATAACACACAAAGCATTTGAAACGTGTCTGACGAATGCAGCCGCACAATAACATGGGCTGTGATTCCTATTGGCAACAGAGTCAATAAAAATACTACCTCCTTGTCCTCTGTGGGGGCTGTAGTATGTTGTACAGTCACGGCACATGCAGCAGAAAGAAAAACAACTTTTTCAGGTTGAACCAAAAAAAGACACAGCACATGAGTGCTGCTGGGGTCTGAAGGAAGCATGTGATCACCAAGGAAGCCTTTGCAGGGCCCAGAAGTGGAACTACGGGACAAAACAGGTTACTTGTCTACCACCTATGATGTCAGCCGACGAGACGGGGGACGCATGTCTGTAGGCAGCATGGTCACTGCCACCAGGCCCCAGACACAGGCCTCAAATAAAGACCAGGAAGTGAAGCCATCAGGTGCTCGTAATACACAGTGAGACGTCTATATGCTCAGGCAGGGGGAACGCCTCACATTAATTTAGAAAGCACCCATACAATATAGCTTGGCCCATGTGCTCAAAAACAAACAAACAAATAACAAAAAAACAACTCTTTGAGTTGAGGAGTGGTTTGCACTTACCCATCCTCGCAGACCAGATGAACGCACAGCCCCAGGACGGACCCGGGAGTTGAATTTATGAGAACAATCAGAGCTGCGAGCTGGGTTTGAGCCCTAGAGCTGCCTCTGCCGTAAACCGAGCGCCAGGTGGGCAGGCCAGTCGGGTTATTTCAGGGTCTGATTCGCAGGTTTGCAGTCACCCACGTTGAGTGTCCATATTAAATCCCGGGTGATTAAAACATAGTCATGCCCCAGTGTTCAGTCAGGCGGTAAGTACATCTCTGCAGGTCCAGCTCCTAACTCCCCACGTCATCAATGACAACATCACGTGCACAGTGGTCGTGTGTGTGTGTGTGTGTGTGTGTGTGTGTGTGTGTGTGATTTCATTACAAACCAAGCACTTGGCCCCCAGCGGGCTGCAGGAGGAGCCGGGCTGGGGTGCAGGGCGGCCCGAGCCAGTGGAGGAAATAGAAGGATGCAGAGCAGAAACCTCTGCGAAGCCTGGGTTTCTCTGGACACTTCCAAACCCAGAAAACGTCTAACTCCTCGGAGATCACCCGTGTCCCGGCAGCACGTGCTCGTTCTTCCATGGAGACGATCCGTTGTGATTCCTGTTTCTTCGCCTTTCAAAACCAGGGAGACAAGGGTGAGCGCCCAGTACACAGCCGTCCCACAAACGCCCTCAGACAACCGCCAGCGGGAGGGGCCGCCTGGCCAGGCTGCCGGCGAGTCGCCAGCGGGCCCATTCCGCCCACTAGCCCAACGGTGCTCGACCACCCCGAGTAAGAGAAGTGAAAGGAATCACTGGGTTTTTTTTAACTTGTATATCCACCTTTATAAAATGTTCATTGAGAAATATGCTTCACATTAATGCAAAGGGCCCCAAAAAAAGAATAAAGGAAAACAGCTGTGGGAGAGATGTTTTTTCTATAAAGGTCCCTGTGGAGCATGCCTGGTTTGGAGGGGAGCGGCGGGAAGCCGCCAGCTGTCCCCACGGGGCCTGACACGGACCGCCTGGGGAAAGCGCCTGGGAGTCGGGGACGACACCCCCGCGAGCCCCTCAGAGCTGCCTCTCAGCCAGCCGAGCCACCGGCCCTGCCGCCAGCCACCACTCACATGCGGTTCACGGCCCTGCCTTGCAGGGGAGGAGACCGGCCCTCAGAGCAAGTCCAGCCGGGTGACATCGCTGGCACCACGGCGGGTCAGCATCTGCGGCCTCGCCTGTACTGCCTTTTGCTTATTTCAACCCACGCAGCACGGACAAACGTAAGACGAAACCTTCCCTCGTGAGGCCCCGTGATGGCGAGCTGCACATGAGAAGCGGTTGTCATGGGCGGTAGAGCGGTGCAGAGGAGCCCATGAGTCTGGGGGCCCCCCATACGCCCTGAAATGGTGAGGGTCCCCACTGGCTTGCCCGGAGGAGCACCCTAACCGTCGACCTTGCCCAAGTCGGGGGCTGCCGTGTTCTTTAGGTCCCTCCCCACAGCTGCAGGGGTGGGTCCCAGACTCCCTGGTGGCGGGTAGAGCAAGGTCACCGTCGCTGTGTTGGGTGGAGGCTGACTCAGCTGAGCAGACGTCCCCGTCACTGTCACTCCGAGGAGTCCCGTGGGCCCGCAGGCCCTGCCGAGCGGAGTGGAGGAAGCCTTCGTCTGTGCAAATGCTGGGGTTCGACGGCACGGCCATGGGCCCAGCTCCCCGTTTCCAGCAGTGGCTCCTTTAAGGGATGGCTGAGGCAGGGGCCGACGTGCGTCCGGGAGCCAGCCTGGCCCCAGCTGCACCCCGCGGGCTGCCCGGCGGAGCCACCACCCAGGAGGCCGGCCGGGGGCACCGGGCTCCGGGTTCACTTCCACCCCCGGGCCCTGGCCATCGTGTCGATGACACTGCATCAGTAGTTGAAGGCGGCGGAGTGGCTTCCCTGTCGGGGCAGGCGGGGCGTGTGCGCACAGCGGGGCGCGGGAGTCCGTGGGAGCCTCGAAGCGATGGAGCGTGGTCTCTGACGTTCTTGTGGGTTCTCCACGCTGCGCCTGCTCGGAGGACCCTGCGGAACCCCGTCGGGCCCACACAGAGTGACGAGCTGTCCCCTGGGCTGTCAGCCTCATCACCTCTGGCACCTTCGAAGATCTCTGGAAACAAGGAAAGGGGCCCTTGGAGGCACGTTAAGAGCAGCCCCTGTGGCCACAGTGTGTGGTGGGGCCGACGCCCAGGAGGCCCCTGAAATGGGAGGCTGAGGCCGGGGGCTCCCCAGGCCACCTGGCCCTCGGGTCCGGGGACCCAGCCGCTCCAGCCCCAGCCCCAGCCTGGCCCTCAGTCAAAGGCCCCGAGTCCTGGGTGTGTCCTTCGCCCCCGCACTGGCCTCCCATCTGAAGGAGGACGGACTACTACGTCAGGGGCCCAGCTTCAGGACAGAAAGGACAAAGCCAACCCTTCATGGCGGGGGCTCCGAGGACACCGTGGACTTCCCCCCAGGTCCACACCCAGATGATTCCATCCGAGGCGGCAGCTATGACCCCTGGTGTCATGATGTGGACCCTCAAGGAGGGCTGATTCGCCAGTTCACCTTCCCACTCAAATCAAGAGGTCAGGCCCTTGCAGGAAGGAGAGCAACTGCCCGCAGTCACCGGGGAAAACGCACCCCCACCCCTCCGTTACTGCCCGGGGTTGGAAGGGTGCGCGACCAGGCAAAGCGTGTTGCATGGGGCCCCCAAATCCATGTCCGCTGCGCCCAGAACCGGGGCTGGGTCCCTGCAGATGTGTCGATGAAGGGCCTTGAAGTCAGGCGAGCACCCTGGGCTATCCAGGTGGCTCCAAAGCCAGTGTCCTGGGGCCAGACGGGAGAGACCCCGACACAGAGGAGGAGCCATGCGAAGATGGAGACAGGGACAGGAAGGATGCGGTCACCAGCTCAGGGACCCCGGGAGCCCCCAGAAGCTGCAGGAGGCAGGGAGGACCCTGCCCTGGAGATCCGGAGAGAGTGCAGACCGGGCTGTAGTCATTGGTCCCACAGGTGCCCAGGGACATGTGCCCACCCTCTCTGGACCTCAGTCTCCAGGTCACAAAAGGACAGGACAGCCTCCAGGATTCAGCCCTAAAACCCCGTGACTCTGTGACTCCCATCCCCATGGGGAGGCATCTGGTCAATCAGCCTGGATTCCTTCAGGGTCAAACCAGGGAGACCCCCGCCGCCACACGTCCCACACCCAGCAGTCTCTGGACAGTCGGCCCACCATCTCCAGCCAGCCAGGCCTGAACCATCACCTACAGGAGGTGGCCCGGCCTCACACCCCTCAGGGAAGCCCTACTTATGTAACATCTGTCACCTATGGGGTTTCTGGAGCAGCCACAGCAGCACAGGCGCTCGGAGGAGGGACAGAGGAAGGGAGATGACCAAGCCACCTGCTCTGGGCCACACTGGCCCTGTCATTTCACATGTGCTGCTTTCACAGACGTCCAGGGTCACTTTAGTGCAACTTGACAATGGGGATTATATCACGTTGGTGTGTGTATGCCTGTGTTCAGGCATGTGGATACTTCATCTGAATATGTATTGTGTTTGTGTATGCATGTGTGTATACACGTGTGTATGTGTGTATCTGTGTATCTCTGTGCATGTGTATGTGTGGACATCTCTGTGCGGGCACATATGTGTAAGCATCTGTGTCCACTTGTATGTATCTCTGTGCGTATATCTGTGTGTGCACATGTATATGCACCTCTGTGTATGTACATGTGTGTGTGCATCCTTGTGTGTGTGTGTGTGTGTGTGTGTGTGTGTGTGTGTATCACTGTGTGCACATGTGTGTATGCACCTTGGTGTGTGCATCTCTGTGTGCATGTGTGTGTTGCATTCCTGTGTGTACACAGGTGTGTATGCACCTCAGTGTGTGCGCATCACTGTGTGCACAGGTGTGTATGCACCTCGGTGTGTGTGCATCACTGTGTGCACATGTGTGTATGCACCTTGGTGTGTGCATCTCTGTGTGCATGTGTGTGTTGCATTCCTGTGTGTGCACATGTATGTATGCACCTCGGTGTGTGCGCATCACTGTGTGCACATGTGTGTATGCACCTCGGTGTGTGCGCATCACTGTGTGCACATGTGTGCACAGGCGCGCGTGCAGAAACTTGACAAGGGGGTTGTGAGTGAGCAGCAGGGAGCAGTTCAGCCAGCACAGTCCCTGGGACGAGTGGGGCGCTTAGGAAGTGGCTCGTCAGGACTGGGGGAAAAGTAGGAACCGATTGGCCACATGCTGGCCCAGGCCCCCCTGGGGCCAGTGCTGCGTTTGCTGCTGGAGAGGCGGGAGCGGGAGGCTCTGCTCAGGTGCAGGCAGGCTCCTGCCCCAGGGCCAACCTGGAGGCTGATTCCTCAGAATCAGGACCCACAACTGATCTAATATCATGTCTGACGCTTTCCCAAGGCCTGGAGGTCACGGGACAGTGCTCCTGTGTGACAGGGTGACCTCCAGACACCGTGCATGGGGACATGGCTCTGAGAAGGAGGGGAGGATGTGAGCCTTGAGTGCTCATCCTCAAAGAAGCCTGGTGCTTGTGTCTTCCAGGAATTTGCTGACTCCGTGTCCCAGCTGGTCACGCAGAAGTTCCGCGAGCTGACCGTGGGCCTGACGTCGTCCGTGCACGCCCGCCACAGAGCGCTGGCAGGGATCGTCATGACCAAAGGTAACGCCTCTAGTTTTTCCTGTGGGAATCTCATCACAACGACAGGAAAGTTAGTATTTGCCTGGTCTGGGAACCAAAGGATTCTCCCTTCCTCCCAAAGACATGCAAAGGCAAGCAGAAATAGGAAGGACACAGGGAGATCAGTGACAAGTGTGTGAGCTGGCTGGCAAACCGTAGTGCAGTGGCTGCAGGATTACACTTGCTAAGGGCCATCTCTGCAAAGGCTTCTCTCAGTTTCCACGAGGAAAGGTGAACCGAAGGCCTGCTGGTCCCTGTGCTGTTAGGCATTTCCCCCTCCTCACTGTAAAGAGTGTGCAATGCGGGTCCCTATAAATGTTGGTGTCTGACGTCAGGCCAGGCTGCTGGGCCAGCCCTCCTCCTCTTCCTCTTCCTCCTTCCCCTCCCCTGTGCATTTCCTCTGGGCACAGAAGGGCCACCTGGTCCAGAGAGTCCAGGCACTGTCACAGACGGAAGTCCCTTCTCAGTAATGGAAGCTTCCCATTGGGGGCATCTTTTAAGATGGAAGTAAAAATGCCTCTTCATTGTGACACGAGGGAACCGGGACAAAGTCTACGAAATGCTGTGAAAGGTAAAGTCACTTCATCAGGGTCACACTCCAAAAGTCAAAGGTAATTCCGTTTCATCGATGACACTGGTATTGGGTGGCACGCATCCACCTGAGCCATGTGACACTCGCCCTGCTTTCACACCTTTGGTGACACCTGCAGTTTGGTGGCACAGGACGTACGCCCCACCATCGAGAGCTGGATGTGGCCCTGCTCCTGTGCAGCCCCTACACAGCTGCATCTACACCCTACACACCATTCTGTGTGCACTGGGCGTGCCCGCCACAGGACGTAACCACCCGGAAAAGTAAGAGGTGGGACAGGCCAAGAGCAAGGCCTTAGGTTTGAGCCCTGATGCCACGGGCAGCCAGCAGGGTGACCTCGGGTCAACCAGCCTCTCTGGGACTGGGACTGGGGACCACAGCAGCAGCTCTTAGGAGGGTCATTTGAAGGTGGGAGCATTCATGTACATCCAGCACTCCGAAAGCGCCCGGCCCATAGTAAGTGTCGCACACGTGCTATTACTAGTGACCGTGTCCTTCTGTCGGCAAATCACACCAGGCTCCAGGACCCGGCCTACGTTCTAGAAGAACCACAGAGAAGAAACCCGGCCAAGCGCCTGCCTGGGGTGTGCTCCGTCCGCGGCGGGAGGGGGTCATAAAGGACGGTTTCGGTCCAAAGCAGAACGTGTGCAGGTTACGTGCACAGTCGTAAGGTCACGGAAACCACGCGAGTTTTTCCGCCACAGATCCCAGGGTGATGCGGTTTAAATGAGCTCGGCCTGACCGTGGGAGGGAGGGAGGGAGGGAAAGGGACAACCAGCGTTTCGTTTCTCGTGCAATACACAGCCGCTCCTCACTTAACGACCTACCTGTTTAACGACCACCGGGACTTACGACCCGTGTTCCAGCACGGGGAACCCCCTTCCTCATTCCCGCAGTCGGTTGGTATTCACTACGCGAAGGTTGGCCACCAGGCACGACTACCTATTTCATTCATCAGTGTGGTGTCACATGATGTCTGTTGAAAAGTGCACACCCTATGACGCCACGACACACCCCCTGACATCCGCCTTGCAGCTCCTCGCTTAGCGACCGGTCCACCTAACGACCTGGTCGTAGAAATGGAACTCAGTTGTTAAGTGAGGAGGGCCTGCCAAAGTGTACATCAGTATGATCTGCTGAGCAGTTTTCCAGTATTTTCCCAGCCCTGGAGCTGTGATCGTTCAGTATCTCTCCACTTTTTTAGGAAACTCAGGGACTTGCTGTGGGAGACAGTAACATTTTACAAAGACGTGCGGGAAAATGGTTATTTGAAAGTGCCCGCAAATACTCCGCTCTGTGTGCAGCAACGTGGCTACACAGACTAAATTTATGACACGAAAGCGAGACATTACAAGAGAAAGCTCCACTAACCAGGACCTCATGGACGTTGAAGGATAAATGGCTGAATTTTACTCTCCTGTTAGAAAGAGAAAATTTAATAAACATGTTGATTAAAAAGAGATTAAGGAGAAATGTGCAAAATCACTAATAGAAATATCTTTAAATATTTACTGCAAGAGGATGTGCCATTTAATCCTAACTAGTTCAGTTATTCCAGCAAATGCCTAAGGAACTCCAAAATGGAGACTGTGTGTATAGAGATATTACAATGTTCCAAAATTAAGTGTATTTTGAAATGAAAAGATGCCATCCCCGCCCCCCACACACACATTTTTAGGTGAGATGCCACTTCATTCATGTCAGTTAAGCCACGTGAAGTCCTTTCCAGGCATGAGTCCCAGACCATTTAGTACCATGACGAGAAACACAGGATGGCAAAGACGCAGGCTTACGAACAGTCAGAATAATGTCGTCGTGTGGTCGGAACTCAAACACGAGAGAACCTGCGAGTGGCACCCTGACTCCTCACGCCCCTCCGCTCGCCAGGGGCAGCGTGCTCTGCGGTTTTGAACTTTCGTTCCTGTGACCTGGGATCCTGCGTTGGTATTGAAAGTGTGGTGGGGACGGGGACATGAGTGGGAGCAAATGGACTGGACCAAGCCTCGTGCCGGGAGGAAGGCCGCGAATGGCCACGTGGGTTTCCGGGAGCCGGTCTCCGTAACTGCGGAGTGGGGACAGAGATGTGAAGTTGAGGGCGGGTCCCCACGGACGTGCTCGGCCACCTCAAGAGTCATGGGGGCCGGGTCCTCGCACAAGGGCCGTGATGCACACTCGAATTTAAATCTTTGGTTTAATCAGGGGTGTCCAACCTTGTGGCTTCCCTGGGCCACACATGAAACACACTCCCACCAACGACAGCTGACGAGCTAAAAAAAGTCCGTGCGTAATTTTCGTCATGTTTCAAGGAAGTTGACGAATTTGTGTTGGGTCACATTCAAAGCCGTCCTGGGCCACCTGTGGCCCATGGGCCGCGGGTTGGACAAGCTTGGTTTAAATAGCTAGGTTTAGCCACAAAGTGCAGGACAGATTTTACTAATGTCCCTGTGTATATGCGGACGCTGACCCGTGAATGCCAAACGTCCCTGACTGACACGTGGCCCCACCCAAACCGACCGCCACTCGCTTGGAGGTGAGCTGGGAGAACTCACAAGGTGCTCCCCCGTGCCACCCGGGCTCCCGCAGTGATGGGCTCCGGAAGGCCTCCGGCATGCCCCCAGAAGGACGGCAGTCACGCTGGGGACACAGAGGCTCAGCCTGTGGCCATGCCTGAAAATGAGTCACTCACTAAGAGGCTGAACCAGCGGTCGGAGGGATCAGGAGGGGGCAGGACGGGGCAGGGAGGACAGCAGGGGTGTCCATCCATCTCCCGTCAGCTCCATTAAAGCATGTGAACTCGCCAACCAGACGGTCACCAGCCATCGGAGCCCCAAGTAACTCACACAGAGAAAAGAATAGGACGCAATACGAGGTGGGCAGAGGGGTGCCCGGCGGACACCCGGCCCCGGTGGGCCATCAAGAGTATGCCACGTCCTCCTCCTGATAAAGGGGAGACCACGTGACCGCTCACAGTGAGGCCAGCCTTCACTCACTGAGCTGTGTGTGCGTCCGGCTGCCCTCTCGTGAGTTCTGGGTGGCTCTGGCCCGGCGTCCTGTCTGTCACCCTGTCACTCACATCAGCTGTTGCATGCACATTTTTTTACCTAGAAGCACGGGTTCCCAGTGTGGCGAAGTGCACACTCGGCCAGTCCAAATGGGAAGGCAGACGGAGCTTTCGGTCTGCCGACTGCAAAGTCGTTGTCATCCTATTTCCTTGGGGTAGGATGCTAAGTGTGATGTCACCATGTCAGTGAGACCCTCACAGTGCTGGTGTTTGGGGCCACAAATGGTAACCTCCTTGCAAACCAACCTGGCCACCTTGCATCGCTAAAATCACCTTGTACTACCCTGGCCGTGCCAGTTAGGTCCACGCCTGACTGCGAGCAAGTGATGGGCAGCATCGTGAGCAAGCCCCTGTCCTCTCATCATCACAGACACGAGGGGTGACCCTCTAGAATCAGCTTGTGGGGTTCAGAAATAACACAGCTATGCTTTTGAACCGGGTCGCCATTGTCACAGACAGAGCCCTGTGGCTGTCCTGTTGGAATCTCGTTAACCTTATCATTAGAGAAGATTCAGGACGTCCAGCCTTCCCAAGCAGGACCGTGAGAGGCCTTCTGTTTGCTCAAATTTTCTTGGTGTCGCCCAGTCGGGTTTGAACGTTTTATTCATTATGGTTCTTGTTCACTTCTTGTTAAACTCACTCCTATTATCTTGTTCGCTGCTACCGCAAATGGAGTCGTTTCTCACTAGTTGTTGTGTGTAATATGAAAGCTATTGATTTCTGTATATTAACTTGGACCCTGTCGCCTGATCGACTCGCTTACTGTTTCTAGCTGTATTTCAACCGGGCTCTCTGGAGGTTTCCGCGTACACAATCACAGTAACCGCGTGGCCTGCTCCTTCCAATGATCGTGCCTCTCATTTCTCCTGTTGTGTTGGCTAATGGCTTCGGTGAATGTTGAATGATGGAGTTGGGGTGGGCCTTCTGGTCGTGGTCCTGAGTGCAGCAAGTGCCCTGTAGGGTCTCCCATCAACAGCGATGCTGGGGATGCATGCGTGTGCGCCCTTCTCCCTCTGTATGCGTCTGTACCTGTATGTGTGTGTGCACTTCTTTCTATATATTATGTGTGGGTGCACACGCGCATGTGTATAATCACATTGGAAAAATCCATCTATTTTGTTTATTGAGTTTTTATAACAAGTTGCTGGATTTTATCAGGTGCCTTCTCGGTGTCCGTGGTTATAATCCTATTTTTGTATTGCATTTTCGTTTTCTAAATAGAATCCATTTTTGCATTTCTGGAATAAACCCACCTGATAGTGATGACTACATTGCTTTTTCCCTCTGGTTAGTATTTTAATTAGAATTTTAGTGCCCATAAGTGAGGCCGTGGGTGGTGGTCTTTCCTGTTTGGTCTCAGTCAAGTGGGTAGATCACTAATGGAGGCATTTCCCAATTAAAACAACCGGAAGGTTTTCCTTATCCTTCTTTGCTCTAGAACACTTCCAGTAGCCCCCAAATCGTCTGCTACTTAAAGGGTGGTGTTAATCTCCTACAAAGCTCACTGGGCATGGTGCTTGGGGGACGGGGCAGTTCTGATCGCCTTTTCTATTTATTCCGTAGACGTCAGTATGGTTAGATTTTCTGTGTCCTTTCCTCATGGTGGCCTTCAGCGTACGAGTACTCTTGATGGCCATTTTATAGGAAAAGAGTTGTGTGCTGAGCCCTGCTCCCTCCCCAGCCCGCTGCCACCATACCCAGGGACGGCACCCGGGACCCTGTCCCCAAGTGTGCAGGTGGGAGCGACTCAGCACCTTCCCGGGTTGACTCCGTGGCACCCTGCACACTCTGGAGTTTTCTATCGAACCAACCTGAGACTACACACAAGGGACACCTCCTCTTCACCTGGCTTGGCCCCCCATCCCAGCCTGTTTCCATGACTGTTTTCTGAGTTCCTCCTGAGAAAACACTCTCCCTAAATCCCTCACAGAATCACTGACTGAGCTCTGCTCCTAGGAAGTCCCTACGGGAAGCTCTTCCCCCACCTGTCTCTGTCCCCCATTCTAGTGGCATTTTGCACGGCCCTTACGTGATATTTATCACACACTCTCTCATTCCGGAGACATTGCTGCCTCTGTGTCATTTCCCTCAAGTCACGGTAAGTCCTTCGATGGCTTGGGCATCTCAGCGTCTCTGTGTTACTTACTTAGCAGAGTGCTGGCCCCAGGAGGTAGGACTAAGGAAGTGTAGATACACACATGGCACATTTCTTGGGCCACAGAATTGTCCTGCCTGTGGCAGCACCCGGAGTCAAGCAGGGTGGGCATTAATGAGGGGTGCAGGGAAGGCAGTGTCTCCTCCCTACAGCTCAACTCCCCACAGTATCAGGGAGGAGCAGGCCAGCCCTCGGAACTTTGTCTGCACGTGGGAAAACTTCGTGACGTAATCACAAACGTCACTCCCCAGCCCCCTAGGTACCTGCTTCAACCTTCCACGTAGAATGTGGTTCCCCATGGAAGGAAGTCCTGCGCACAAATGACCCTCGGGTCCAGCCCGGGGCCTGCCCAGCTGGGGGTCTGAGCCGGACCCTGTGGTCAGTCCTGCAGAAGAAATCACAAAGCCGGGTCGTTGCCTTCTGGCTCCGCTTTCTCTGAAAGCTGCGTAGCTGCTGCTTCGTGGCAAAGCGTCAGGAAATGAGTGTCCCTCCTGAGACCTCCATACGGCCAGACCTCAGCAGAAAGGGGTCAGCAGTGACCGGCCCGGCCAGGGCCCCGGAAATGGACCGAGGCCTAGACAGCGACACTGCAGCTTGCGTCTGTCTCGGTGGCCTGGCCTTCCGCACATGGGGACATCGGCCTCCACACGTCCCCTCCCCCATGCTCCCAGTTCCACCCCAGTGTCACCTGCAGGGCTCATCCCCCTACCTGCACCCCGTCCTCTCTCCACTCCCATCTGACGGTGACAGGAAGAGCCGCACTGCATGGGGGACAGGAGCAGGGGGCAGCGGGCATTTGGCCTTTAGAACTCAGGTCCCAGGGTAGAAAGTTCAAGTCAGGGTACCCGGCCGTGTCTGGCGCGCGAGGGAATAAATCTTATTAAAGGTTCGCCCCGCGTGCGCTGGCTGTGCACGTCACCTCTTTGGAGAAGTGACCCGTCCCCGCACTTACCGGCGGACTCACGGAGCGGGCAGGGCCAGCGGCCAGCACCTACATCCCAACCACACTGCCCGCAAGCCTCAGACGTTGGGTAACAGGCCCAAGGAGCTGAGGGCATCCAACACGGTTTTCTTGGTGCCCAGGGACAGCGCCTAGACAATCGGATTTGTTACTGACTCGGGGACACTGGCTGGATGGTCGCAGCATGTCCATCTAATTACATGGACGCTCCGGGGAACACCTTGTTGGCATCTTTTGTGGGAATTCTGCTTCCTGCCCTGGAGGAATTCTCCATCTCAGTAGGCTGACCGGACGTCCCACCTGAAACAGGACGGAAAACCACAGTGCTGTCCCACTTCTAAGGGTGGACCCAAGGGCCATTTGTCTGCTCAGCCTGCTGACACCACGAACGTAGCCCAGTGAGACGAGGCCGAGCGCATGCACCGTCGGAAATGGGACAGTGGTGCTTCGTCCCCCTCCGTCCGGTCAGCCTCCATCTGAGTGAGGACAGAACACAGCTACCCTCACAAAGCACAGGCCCGTCAGGTCAGGACGAAGGGTGGACGTTACGGTGGCCCGCTGGGTGTCCCTACACGTGGCGAGTGACTTCACAGCTCCGCCAGCGGGTGCGGGGTTTGCTCCTGCAGCCCCTTCCGTCTCGTGCATCTCCTGTCCTCGCAGAGACTGTCCTTGCTGTCCACGAGGCTCCTTTGACTGCCCCGCGTGAAGGACTCTCGGCTCCAGTGCTGGGAGCTAACCGTGCGGTGGGAAAAGGGAAAACACATGAGGCCAAACGAGGGCCGGCGGGGGTCCCCACCCTGTGCCCGGAGTCAGCGCGGGCCCGGACGACGCCCCCTGCGTGGCTGACTCCAAGCTCCCTGCTCGTGGCGCACGTGGAGCTCTGGGAGTCGGCAGGACACGGCGCGGGGCGCTCCACGCCCCCCCGAGGCTGGGCCCGCGGTGACGGCCCCCCGCAGACGGAAGCCTTGTTTCCTAGCCGTCAGCACACACCAGGGAAGCACGCCGAGCCTGGTGTGTGGGGGCCCCCGGAAACAGCTGCGTGCACCCCCAAGGAGAGGAGGCGGGGGTCTGTGTCCCCCATGGAGCCCCAGGGCTCCCGGCCTCTGGAGACAGAAAGGGGGGACGGAACAGGAGGCACCGCCCGCTGCGGCTTGCGGCAGGGGGAGAGGAGGCGTGCGGCCCGCCTCAGAGCACTCAGCGCCACTCACAGCCCTCGGTGACGTGCGCGTCACACACGGCCCTCGGGACTAAGCACAAGCTTCGGAAGCAGAGGGTCCGTAGCTCAGACGTCGCTCCTGCAGTGCGGCCCCAAGGACAGGACAGGCCCCGGAGCCCCCACATCTGCCGTGGCCCCACCCCCATCCCAGGCACCGCACGTCCCCATCAGCAAACCTTCTCATCTAACATGTAACTCCTCACCGGCGGGACGGGGGCAGGCGGTGGCACGACTTCTGGGGTCCGACTGAGTGGTGGCGGCACATGCAGCCAGGGGCTCTGCACTCTGGAATCGCAGCCTAGAAACCAGCAGCCTACCCACTGCTCTCCCTCCAGGTCACGGCAGCCGTGGCCCTGTGTCACTGGTTTGGTGGCAGGTCACCTCATTCTGTGCACCGTGCCCTCTCCCCAAAACTCTGCTATATAAGCATGCCCATCAAACAGAGACGCCCTCGGGTGCCCCTCGGCTGGGTCTTGGTTTTGAGTCGTCTGGGGATGAGCACCCCCACTGGCTGTGCCACCTGAAACAAGGCGACACCACCGGGCCCGCGGAGCAGCTGCGGTGCCCCCACGAAGCCCCTCGCAGCAGCTGTGCGGTGGTCGGGGAGGGCAGCATGCGGTTCTGACACCTTCTCTGCCCCCCAGGCCTGGACGTCAGACAAGCGCAGGTCGTCGTCCTGTCTTCGGGGACCAAGTGCATCAGCGGCGAGTACATCAATGACCAGGGGCTGGTGGTCAATGACTGCCACGCGGAGACCGTGGCCCGGAGGGCACTGCTCCACTTCCTGTACGCGCAGCTGGAGCTGCACCTCAGGTGAGCGCCCGGTCCCGGAGACACTGACCCAGGACACCAGCTCGGGCCGGGGCCCAGGCCAACCCCAAGTGGTGCCCTGTATCCCGGCAGACTTCCTGCAGGGGGTGGGCAGGCTGCCCGAACAGCGCTTGTTTTTCTCAGACGGGAGGTGGCCTTTGGGCACCGGCGATGCTGCCACACAGCCTGCGGGACCCTGAAATTCCAGACACCTCCTCACGATGCTCAGGCCTCCCTCCTGGTCGCTGCACCAGCTGTCTGTGCCTTTACTGTAAGGACTGTCCTCATAGGGAAACCTTGCCCTTTAACCTCCCCCTTGTTAGGGGCCAAATGTTTGTGTCCCCCAAATTCCCGTATTGAAGCCATGCCCCCCAGGGTGGTGGTGTTAGGATGCGGGCTGTGGGGAGGTGAAGAGGTCATGAAGCTGGAGCCTCCCAGATGGGATTGGTGACCTTATAAAAGGACCTGGAGAGCACCCTTGACCTTGGACATCCAGTGATTCAGCCCCCTCGTGTGGTGTCTGTTACAGCAGGCTGAGCAAAGACACCCCGAACGTTTTAATAGAAAATGTCATCACGTGGGATGGGTGTATGACACGGTGTGTTCACGTGTGTGGAAACGTGTATGTGGGGTGACATGCGTGCACCTTGCAGGTCACTCAGGGACGGGCAGGGTTCCCTCCAGGTTCACAGGCACCCTGCTCAGGCCGTCGGAAGGAGCAAGCTGTCTCCTGCTCCAGCCTCTGTCTCCACAAGTCACAGGGGCAGAGCTGCAGGTGGCCGTGAGCCCATGACCCAGCGTCCAGACACAGCCCTGCGCCGAGGCGTTGGGTCACAGTGACTCAGGGCTGCGTCTTTGCTGGAAGCTGCGGTCTCTTACCTCTTCCAGCTGCTTCCACGTCCTTTGTAGCAGTGTCCTTCAAACCCACTAACACGGGGTCCTGGGGGCCCGGTGAGGGGGGACCTACAGGCAATGGCACCGTGCCCCTGGCTGGGGTTGTGGCCCGCCTGCATGGGGATGAGTAATGGCTGCAGAAAGGCAGCAGAGGTGGCAGGTGGACGACAGCCA
>PVJL010015926.1:0-22506 GCA_004026885.1 Lyroderma lyra
GGTGGTGGTGGGGGAGGGGTGGGAGCGAGTGGGCGGGGCGGCGAGTGGCTTTTCGAGGCACATGCAGCGTGTAGGCGAACACTGTTCTTCCCTCCAAACCCAAACCTGAGGAAAGAAAGTAACACGTTGGAAGAAAAAGACCTTCTGCAGCAGCTTCCGTGTGGTGTGCAGAACGCAGACTTTCTGCAGGGGCCTGGGAGGGGGCGGAAGGGCTTGGCCGTGTCCCCGCTGCACATGACTCTGCTGGCCTTTGGCATGCTCTCTCCTGGCCTTGCAGTTGGAGGTGCAGCTCTGAGTGAGTGGATCGGCGACGGTTTCGGACTTCCGGTGGCACGTAGCCTCCTGTCTGCTCTTGTTTCCTCCTGAGTGTGCTCCAAATGTTTGTTTTTCAGGTGGCAGAGATAAGCGTGGAGGCCCCATTCTAACGTTTCCGGCCCGCAGCAATCATGATAGAATACGACAAGAGGACCTCAGGAGACTCATTTCCTATCTAGCCTGTATCCCTAGGTAAGTCCAGGATGGTTTGTGGCTCGTCACTGTTTCCACGGTCCTCAGAGGTGCGGCACTGTGCTCTCCAGCCACCCTGCAGATGAAGTAGCGTGTGTAGCCAACATCACCCGCTATGTGATTTCTCCCCATTTCCATTTTGTGGCCACTCTGTCTCATTTACAGTGCTGCCAGGGGCGGGAATGGGAAGTGGGGTTCTGAGTGGGGAGCTCTGGGTAGTGTCAGGGGTCCGGAAACCCCCAGGCTGGGGTGTTAGGACAGCTGTCTGAGGTGGGGATGAGGCAGAGTCATCTCTGATGATTCCGACCCCAGGGCAGAGCCCTGGACGCCCAGAGTGCGGCCCCTGACGGGGGGCGTGTCTGCCTGCCTGCACAGCACCCCTCCTTCCAAGGATGCCGTTGGTTTGTAGCGTGAAGCCCACGGACATTAAAGAACCAACGCACGTGCCAGGCGCCAGGCTCTGGAATCACCTCCTAGTCTGTGGGCCTGACCGTGAAGGTGGGGGTCAGTGTGGGTACTGGACAGCACTGGGTCTCAGCCGGGCTCCCCTTTCTAACCATGATGGTGGTGGGGGGGGGTCAGTGAGGTTGCTGGACAGCACTGGGGTGGTGGGGGTCAGCGTGGGCGATGGACAGCACTGGGACTCAGCCAGGCTCCCCGGGTGGAGAAGATTAGCAGGAACTGGCCTGAGCCTGCACTTGAGGAATTCGGCACCCTTGTTTCTGCTTTGAGGGGGCTGTACTTAGAGAGCTGGCTCACAACCAGTGGAAAACTCACCCCCATATTATCTGCAGTTACTTCCTCATCTTACTTTTGGAAAACAGGATACGGTGGCACTGTGACCAGGAGTACGGCCGGGCCTGAAGTAGAGGGGGTTGTGTGTTGGGGGTTGGAGGGGTGCTCTGCTTCCCTGTGAGGAAAGGAAATCTTCATTCCAGAAAGACAGAGGCTAAAGGAGGGCGCTTCCTAGGAGATGAAATTAGGACATTTAAAAAGAACTCGGTCACTATGTAGGTTAGAGTGGATAGAAACTCTAAGTAACACGTCACCCAAGAGAATAATACAAGGTGGTCAGGGTTAGTGGCATGGGTTCTAGCGGGCGGGGGTGAGTGTGCGAGGTCCTCCACAGCACAGGAGCACAGTGTGTGTGACCCTCCTGACCTGCTCAGGATGACACCCACCAGGAACGACAGTGGCCCATTCTCCTGTGGCTGATGACAGGCAGCTGCGGTTACTGGTGGTGGCCCGCCTGCTGAGGAGTTGTTGGCTTTTCTATTTGGGGGTCCTGCATGGGGGAAGCGTCACTTTGTGTCATCAGTGGCAAAGTGAGGGCGCCCCATTTACACAGATGGGAAATGCTCCCCTTTCCTCCTACTCGCCTCTTTTCTTAGACAGCTGAGCTGTTGAAATTCTAGCACTGGGAAGACTTTTTAGAAGTTTATACCATTCACTATAATTTATAAATAACAAAATGGTTGATAGCTTCCACTTTCTGAGTTCTTATGTGCCAGATGCTGTGCTAATAACGGAAAAAGGAATAGAGAAATACAAAGGACATGTAAAAAAAAATTCTTGCTAACCAAAATGATAGTTGTATAGTTTCGTAAAAAACAAGTTGAATTTGGTATTCATCCAGGTGATTTTGAAAGGTTTACATAATTGAATATCTGTATCTAACTCTGGCACCTTGCTTTCTGGTTTGGAAATCTGTATTATAAATATAAAAAAATTACTTTTCATTTCACTGATATTATAAAAAAATTGGTTTAGGTATGTTTTGGATCACCTGGATGACCCACTTTAAAAGACCCCACAAAATTGCAGAGCATTTTCTTTGAGATTTTGCTCCCTGCAGTTGTCATCAGTTTGGCTCAGATGTAACTCATTAAAGTTCTCTAACAAAACAAAACCCCACAAGACTTTGCCATTGCAAAATTGTGCGCATACTCAAAAGAAGAGCGAATAGCACAGCAAACGTCATATGCCTGTCACCCAGTTTCAACGATGATCAAATTTTGCCTCTCTTGTTTTGCTCTAAGTTCCCCCTTGGAATGTTTATAACAAACCCCAAGCATCCTGTCATTTCACCCATAAATACTTAAGTGCATGGTGTGACTGTCCAACCACCCAGCAGTCACTTCATTTTATTGCCTAGATTTGCCGTTTATTTACAGTTCCAAGTGACAAGGAATGCCGTTCTGCTTGTCCTTGGATAACGAGCAAGTAGCAGAGGTGGGATTAACATGCAATGACGTATTTGCCAAGTGATAATGGAGGAAGATGTCACTGTGATCCAAGTGGAGAGAAGTGGCAGCACAACGGATCCTTGCTCGGTGCACTCAGGAACAACAGTGGCAGTGAAAGTCATCAGCAAATGAACCGAGTGTGAATTTGCTTGGACTTGCCAGTTTCCTTGTATTCCCAGAGTGGTGTAAAGAGTCCTGGGGTCTGTGAGACTTCTTCCCCAGTCCCCTGGTGTTTCCTGTGATGTGAAGGGGGCCTCTGGCCGTCCCTCAGCCAGCCACAGGGCCACACACTCCGGGAAGGCCTGGGCTGCGGAGCCAGACTATGAGCCAGCAGGAGCTGCTCAGTCACTCTGACGGGTTCTCTCCTCTGCAGGAAGTGATGCTGATCCTTATTTCCTCGCATCGGTGCATGTGGTGTAAGGGTGTGGGTGTGCGTGCCCAGCTCAGGGCCTGCCTGGGGTGACGGCCTTAGAATTAGTACAGTAATCTCCATCTTTCTCGGTCGTTCTCCTTGTCTTCCCGTATTTTCCTCTGATGCGTTGTAGAGCCATCTTGGTTTTCTCCTGCATGGCCTCTAGATTGTCTGTGTGCCTCTTAAAACATGGCCCTCAGAGTTAAACAAATGCGGTCCCAGAGAGGTGAGTAGTTTTACTTGGGCTACCTTCCCTCTCCCCTCCTTAAAAAAAAAAAAAACAGAAACAGTTGGAGTAATAAACTGATGTTCATAGAATTCATTTTCAAGGTAACTTTCCATGAACCGTGGGAACCCTGATGCTTCTGTTGAGTGGAATCTTGCAACATTGCGAACCCCGTTAGAGCTCAAGGAGGTCCAGAATCCTTAATTACAGTGACTTGGGAGCTATTCGGAGGCATTTCTGGAAGCCCTCTTTGCCCCTAGGATTTGCGAAGAGGGCCTTTGGTGTTCTCTGGATTGTGGCCCAGAACCTCCTTGAGACGGGGAGAGGCGATAGCAGGAGCGTCTGAGCCAAGCGTAACTCTTTTGAAGTTCAGTCACGTGGGAGTCAGTAATGCGTTAATCAGGTCGTTCTTAGCAGTGGTCCACACTTGACTGATAAGCTAGGCTGCTGGATCCAGCTGGTTTTTCCTTACAGCCTCCAATACCACGTTGCTGTGCCTGTGAGCCACCACCTACCCAAGCTCTATCCCCGCGGACTTCTTTAGGGTGTTTTTGTGACGTCCTCTTACACTGATGTTGTTGTGGTAGGAACTTAATCTGTGAACCTTGGAATGCCAGTTACTCCAATGCTATATGAATCAAGATAAGGAAAAGAGTATGTGTACGCACGTGCATATGTGTGCGTACGTGTGTGTGCGTATACGTGTGCGTACGTGTGTGCACATGTGCATGCATGTGTGTACGTGTGCGCGCGTATGTGTGCGCACGTGTACTTGTGTGCGTGCGTGTGTGTGTTCATGTGTGGGTGTGCGTACATGTGTGCGTGCACATGTGTGGGTGTATGTGTGTGTGTACGTGTGTGCGCGTGTACTTGTGTGCATGCATATGTGTGTGTGCTCATGCTCATGTGGCGGCAAAGGAGGGAGAGGTTAGGGGAATGAGCTCGTCGTGCAAGACAGCATGAAGTTGGTTTTAATTTTGACTTAATGTTTTTTGGCTCTTCAGCATCAGTTCACGATAGCAATTAGTTTTCTGAGTTCCTAATTTGGACTGGTATCTCAGAGTGGTGACATCCTCCCGTCGTCCCAGTATGTTTATGTTGGGAGAACACCTGATACCCACTGGGTGTCCATGAGCTCTAGGTATGTCTCCAGGGAGCTTGCCAGCACCGTGACCTGCTCACGTCCACGCCAGTGTCAGCAGCCTGTGTGGCCTGTGTGCCCGCCACGTAGCAGTGACCGTTGCGGTGGCTCCTGAGGTGTAAGGCTGCCCCATGGCCGTCACAGGAGTTTCCAGCATATCCCTGAAGTCGGGATTTTTAACCTGCGTTGAAGGACTAAGTCCTGTTGTTTATTCTTTATTTCAGAAACCCATTATTTGTATTCACCAGGAACTCGGGGTTCAGATGCAGTGAAATTACATATTTTCATTGCTCTATCAAGGTCATTCTTAAGAGAAATGGGCTTTTTTTGTCTGTTTCTTCAAACTGCCAGAACTCAGGAAGGGTGCCATGACTCCTCACACTGCCTTGATCTGTGCCACGGCCAGCAGTGCAGTGTCCCCACCATTGCCTTTATACGTCAGTGCCACCGGTGACGGGCAAATAAGTGTCAGTATTACTGTGAAAGCAGATTCACTGCCCAGGCTCTGCCACAAGCATGCCACAGGCCCAGGAATGTGTGGGCCACGTGAGAAGCTCTGAGATGGCCAGGGTCCTGGGACAACTTAAAGGGAGCAAAATGGGACATTGCAAAGCCCCCGCTGTTGCCGTAGCACGTCGGTGGAGGTGGTTGCGACCCGGGAGTCCCAGTGACTGCAGTTCGCAGGTCTGCGGCCGCCCCACGCGGGCTCTGCGCTCGCTGTTGGGGGCCGTGCCTGGCGTGTGCCGTAGTAGCTGCCAGGCAGTGTGTGCGAACCGTTACACACAAGGTGAGAAATGGCAGGGTGGTCGGTGGTTTTCCCTAAAGAGGAGACAGGATGGGAAACCATAAACCCAAAATCGAAGTTGTGAAGGTTTTCGAAGTTGAGCCCTGTTTGAAGTCATCATTGCTCTTTGATGTGTGATGGTCAGAGTCCAGGCTCATGACCAGGGAAGGGGAGACAGAGCCTGGTTCCACTGGGCAAGACCCCAGCTCGTGCTGTTACGCTCTGCGTCCTTCAGCCCCCTCCCCTCAGGAGCTGATGGCAGCCCCCGCCCCGCCCTTCCTGCCTGGTGACACCGTGGAGCCCCACAGGCATGGGGGGGCGGGAGGGAGGCGGCGTCCGCATCATCCTGTGGGACCCTGACCGAAGCCAGGGGCGACGGTTGCATGGTTTGAACGTGTGTTTCCTTTTTCTCTAGTGAAGAAGTCTGCAAGCGGGGCTTCACGGTGATTGTGGACATGCGCGGGTCCAAGTGGGACTCCATCAAGCCCCTGCTGAAGATCCTGCAGGAGTCCTTCCCCTGCTGCATCCACGTGGCGCTCATCATCAAGCCCGACAACTTCTGGCAGAAGCAGCGGACGAACTTCGGCAGTTCCAAGTTCGAATTCGAGGTAACCTCCACGGGTAGCCAGACCCCCGCCCCGCAGCGGGCGTGGTGGTTAAAAGCTGACTCCCGGCTCCTCGTTTTAGGCCGATGGTAGATTTCCCAAATTACACAACAAGTGGGAAGGGCCTGCCTTCCGTGCGCGTAGAATTACTTACCGCACGAGGTGACAGAATTAGGCTCGTTTATCGCATTAGTCTCTTGGGCGGTTTTGCCCGGGAGGTTTGGGGTCCCTTTCTCTTGGTTCAGGGGTTGGTGCGGGGTGGGTCCAAGGCACGCACCGTTAGTGCCTCTTCCCTCCTGCGTCACTGCCTCACCCTTCAGCACAGGTGGCTTCGCGTGACTTCAGATTCTGTCATCGCCTCGGCGGGACGTCAGGAGTGTTAGGGAGAGAGACCCAACACCCGATTTCCTCGGGGAATACGGGGGAGACTGAGTTTGGGCCCTTTGGTGACGGGACAAAGGCCTGTCGTGTATGGAAGGGAGACACTGCACGGAGCCCTGCATGCGTCCGGTGCACGAGCTCGCCGTCTCCCCGGCGGGTGTGAAGCAGACCTCGGCCGCGGACCCTGCCCCCCTGCCCCTGCTCTGAGCTTGAGGTTTTGGCCAGGCTGGGGGGGGGGGGGGCAGCTCGCTGAGGGAGGCGACTGTGGGAAGAGAAGGTTCTGGCCAGCCTGAAACTGGACGCGTGCCACCTTCCGAACAGCATCTGAGTATGTTCTGATGATAAATACCTTTTCGTTGAATGGGTCGCGGCTTCTACCAGCTTTCTCAAACATTAGGTCTCAGTGAATGTGTTCGTGCATTTCACGGTGAACTGGGGGGGGGGGGGGCAAAGAAGAATGTCCCCCACCTTTCAAAGTTTCTGGCTGGGCTAATGACCAGCATAGCACGAGACAGATTGACCAGCGAGGATGTCAAGCGTTTCTTGGGGCTGTACCTGCAGGGGTGTCGTACAGGTAGGAGACCCGAGGACTCACTGGGCATTTGAGGCGTCTGTGGGACTCCGGACAGAGGAGCAGGGAAAGCAGGTGATTGACAGGTGGACGAGAAAGAGCAAACATGGGGTGCATAATTTCCAGAAACCGTGGGGTACAGCGGGGCGTCCAGCAGGCAGGCTCTGCCGCGTTTCTCCTGGTTGCCCAGTTTTGGTTGGGATGCCAGGGTGATGCGCTCTTCCTTTAGCAGGCTTTTCTGTCTGAATCCCTTTAGGCAGGGAAAGGGTTAAAGGCTCTTTCTGACTCTTTTGTTTCTTAATAAGCAGCTTAAAGTCAGTCTCCCCCAAGGAGTATTTTGGGTGGCAGAGAGTTGGCCCCCCTCAGCAGCCACAGTGTTAAACACATCACCCTGCATTAATTCTTGGGCTTCGTGTGACATGCTACGTTTTTCAAAGTGTTCTGATGTGTGTTACTTGCATTTTTAAATTTCTTTCCATGGTACTAATTTCCCATCTGAAATCTGAACTTGGTGTTAATTTGAGTTTGAAACTACGTTCAAGAGATTTGGGGGAAAGATGAAAACAGTAAGCCTTTAACTTCTATAATCGGGAGTGATTTTGGAGGACAATTTATTGGATCTTATTATTTTCTTGATGCAGAATTTAAAGCGTGTTGTATTTAATTCATGTTTTAAGCAGAAATAATGGTTTGGCAAAATCACACATGCCAGTTTTTGCTAGTGTACTTGTCATCTCTCCTGCTGGGCCTCTGAGCTACCTCTCCCAGGCTTTCTGTTGAACTTGATTGCCTCCATGGACGTCATTAGAAGTCCAGGCAGATGAGATGGTAATGAACCTCCCGTCCCAGTGCCGCACGGGTGCTGGCTGAGCACCAGCCCCTCCCTCGGACTCTGCCATCCCTATGGTTGCTTGTGTCCCTCAGCCCGGTGATGCGGCACCAGGCCTCTCTGAGGAGGGAGGGGACAAGGATGGGGCCATGTAGCCTTTCTCAGCTGTATCTGTTCGTTCCAGGCCACAAATCTTGTTCCTTCACCTCTGTGTTTGCGTTCGCCCTGCCCCTCACGTTGTCCTGGAGGCATCGTACGTACATAAATCTTGCAGCACGTCTGACGGGTAGGGTGAGGTTGAGATTTCCGGCACAGGTTGCAGTGCACTGGAAGGGTGGTCACCATTAGACTGGACCGCAGTACAAATCACGTACCGCACTCACTGTCAGGGTCGTGGTGGATCACTGGAGTGAGAGAGAGACATGCCCTTTGTCTTGAGCTTTGTGAAAAGAGCTCCTGCCAGCTTTCTGGCTAACCCGGGTGCGTTTTCTGCCTTAGAAACGGTCGTCCCCATCCTCTCCTCCGTTACTTGATGGGAGAGGGGCTTTAGGGTGTGGTGGGTGCCGAGGGTGGTCTGGTTGGAGCAGCTTTGATCAGCCCCCTGCCCCCCATCAGCAGCCCACAGATAAGTGCCCTCAATGCGGGGCGGTGCGTAAGAGGGTTGTGAGCCCCGGTGATGGCAGGCACCCTCCGCAGGCCTTTCCGGGGGGCACGGCTCAGTGGCGCGGGGCGGAGGGCCACACCGAGGGAGCAGAACGTCCGCGCCGTCGGCTCTGAACTTGCTGTCCCGCACCGTCCTGGCACGTGTGCCTGAGATGGGGGTTAGCGTCCACGTTCTGGGACGAAAGCTCGTCCCTTTAGCTCTCTTGAGGTACGTGAGATGCCGTCACTTCGGCATTCCAGCTACTGTGTGTGCTGCTCTGGTGGGTTTGTCTTTCTCGGCCTGTACCGGTAGGACTTCTTCCATGCACATCCACGTCTATGGGCCCAGAACAGGGGACACTGTTTTCCGTAAATAGATTGCTTCTCGTCCGAAAGCCGGTGGCTAAGTGTTGCAGGTTGCGTTGGGGTAAGACCGCGACAAGCTGGCTCGTCTTCTCATACGTGTTTCTTTCCCCCGAAGACAAACATGGTCTCCTTAGAAGGCCTTTCCAAGGTAGTCGACCCTTCTCAGCTAACTCCCGAGTTCGATGGCTGCTTGGAGTACAACCACGAGGAATGGATCGAGATCAGAGTCGCCTTTGAGGATTACATTAGCAATGCCACCCACATGCTGTCTCGGCTGGAGGAGCTCCAAGACATCCTGGCCAAGAAGGAGCTGCCTCAGGACTTGGAGGGGGCGCGGAGCATGATCGAGGAGCACTCCCAGCTGAAGAAGAAGGTCATCAAGGCCCCCATCGAGGACGTGGACTTGGAGGGACAGAAGCTGCTGCAGAGGATTCAGGGCAGTGACAGCTTTCCCAAAAAGAACTCGGGGTCGGGCAACGCGGACCTGCAGAGCCTCCTGCCCAAGGTGTCCGCCATGCTGGACAGGCTGCACTCGACGCGGCAGCACCTGCATCAGATGTGGCACGTGCGGAAGCTGAAGCTGGACCAGTGCTTCCAGCTGCGGCTGTTTGAGCAGGACGCCGAGAAGGTAGGTGACGGGGGGTGGCTCCCCGGGGTCCCTGCATCTCCAGAAAGGGCTGGTGAGGGGGGCTGCTCTCACAGTGCTGGCTCCAGGTCAGCAGGTGTCAGTGCGGAGCCGTCCCCTCTGTCCTGTGTCCTCTGTCACTCAGTGTGCAGTACGGGGCCGTCCCCTCTGTCCTCTCACTCAGTGTGCAGTGCGAAGCTGTCCCCTCCGTCGTCTGTCACTCAGTGTGCAGTGCGGAGCCGTCTCCTCTGTCCCCTCCATCCTGTGTCCTCTGTCACTCAGTGTGCAGTGTGGGGCCGTCCTCTCTGTCCCCTGTCACTCAGTGTGCAGTGTGGGTCCGTCCCCTCTGTCCTCTGTCACTCAGTGTGCAGTGCAGGGCCGTCCCCTCCGTCCTGTGTCCTCCGTCACTCAGTGTGCAGTGCAGAGCCGTCCCCTCTGTCACTCAGTGTGCAGTGCGGAGCCGTCCCCTCCGTCCTGTGTCCTCTATCACTCAGTGTGCAGTGTGGGTCCATCCCCTCCATCCTGTGTCCACTGTCACTCAGTGTGCAGTGCGGAGTTGTCCCCTCTGTCACTCAGTGTGCAGTGCGGAGCCGTCCCCTCTGTCACTCAGTGTGCAGTGCGGAGCCGTCCCCTCTATCACTCAGTGTGCAGTGTGGGTCCATCCCCTCCATCCTGTGTCCTCTGTCACTCAGTGTGCAGTGCGGAGCTGTCCCCTCTGTTCTTTCCCCACTGTCACTCAGTGTGCAGTGCGGGGCCGTCCCCTCCGTCCTCTGTCACTCAGTGTGCAGTGCGGGGCCGTCCCCTCCGTCCTCTGTCCTCTGTCCCTCAGTGTGCAGTGTGGGGCCGTGCCCTCCGTCCTCTGTCCCTCAGTGTGCAGTGTGGGGATGTCCCCTCCGTCCTCTGTCCTCTGTCCCTCAGTATGCAGTGCGGGGCTATTTCAGAAACTGTGAGTTGTTAATTACTGGTGATTGGCTTTGGAATGTCTGTTAGATGGACGACGACAATGTCCTCAGCCACACAGTGAACATTTTACAGGATTGTATTATTAAAACCAGTAATTACGTGTGTGTGTTCTTTGCCAATAACTGCTCCTGTCACTCGTACAAAGCCAGTGACAGAACACGATTCGGGTCTATCATTGTGTGTGTTTTAAAACTAAAAGGTAAATAATGTGTTAAAAATAACAGCTTCTGGGAAACACAGGCACAGTTACTTACGGTCTCCAGTTTTATGCTTGTGCTCTAGGCCAACCAGCTGGTCACAGAGAAGTCCCTGTCAGTCACCAGCTAACTTAGTCATAGCAGTGGGAACCCACACGACAGTGTTGTAAGCTGTGGGCACGGGTGCATCCATTGATGACTCTTAATTTGAGCTCACTGAACGTTTTTCACGGTCAGGAGAACATTTCGTAAAGTAAAAACGTGCGTTAGAAACCTTTGACATAAAAGAACCTCTTGGAAGACGACGACGTGTAATAGCATGATTACTTGGTAAGCTTTCAGCGTACCTGTCTGTGTGCTTAGGTTTTGAGTAGTGCCTTGTCAAACCTTCTTTTCAGTTACTAGAAAAGCAGGTGACTCTCTGGGCTTGTAGTTGAAGGCCCAAGTAGCAATGCTAATCGACAGTCATTTCTTTTTCCTTAAATGTCGTCCTCATGAACAATGCAAGTGACATCCTTTTCCAGGTAGCGTCTATTGAAGCTAAAGAGAGATGTCGATGTTAATATTTTCTCCCAATTCTTTTTTATTTTTACGGTAAAATTATTTGCATTTGTCCAGGTTTCTTTTATACTTCTTGCATTAAAGAACATAATTTTTTAGTCTTTGGAATTGTTGTCAATAACCCGAAGGCATAGTAAACCCCACCTAGAGACCATAAATCCCCCCGTTTCACCACCTGCAGCGTGGCCAGTCGTGCTGCTGAGCATAGCAGGAGGGTGGGTGGGAGTCAGAAGGTTGCAGCTCTTAATTACCTGGGGGATTTGAACGCCTCTTTTTATTTGTCCGTTCCTCAGTTGCTCACCTGTCAGAGGACACGATGGCTAGGGTTTTCCTGTAGGTCCTGCAGGCTCAGAATTGCTGGCCTCTGTGAAGTCTGGAATCTTCTGGGCCTAGATGCCTGAGAGGTTGTCAGAGGAAGGACATCACCCTTTCCGGGTCCAGCCCCATTCCTGGGTCCCCACCAGTCGTTTCTTCTCTTGGAGTGACTGCAGGTTGTCTTTTTCGTTCTGGTAGATGTTTGACTGGATCACACACAACAAGGGCCTGTTTCTGAACAGCTACACGGAGATCGGGACCAGCCACCCGCATGCCATGGAGCTTCAGACGCAGCACAACCACTTCGCTATGAACTGTATGGTGAGAGCGTTAGCATGCACGTACCCTGTGTGGGAGGGAGTCCCAGCATGCAGGGGCCTTCCCACAGGTCGTGTCCCAGCATGCGGATGGGAGGCCACGGCGGCCTCCAGGGTCCCTGACTGGATGGCAGCAGCTGACTCCAGGGGTGGGAGTCCTCAGTGCTGGCAGTGTGTCAGTAGCTTCTTTTAGGTTTTCAGCAAACCAAACTAAACATGAACAAGCAGACAAATCAGTGACATTTGAACCGGTTCTGTGGCCAATTCAATGTGCATGATTTGACACCGGCTCCTGGGCTCTACCTCCTAGGAGCCTGCAGGGGCTCCCCAAATTCTCGGATGCTGAGCGACTCCCCTGATAGACCCTGGCAGTGTTGTGGCTGCTCTCAAAGACGGAGACGTTAGCCGGCCTGCCGCTTACCTCGGGCATGCCCAGTTCTCCTGAGATGTGAGCTTTCCTTGCAGGCTGAACTGAGGGGCTGGGGTCCGGACGTCAGCCCTGCTTGGGACGCCCTCACTCTCTTGCGATTTGTTGCGTGTGACATCTTGGCCCGTCGCAACCAGATGGGTTGCTGTAGGAGTGCACTGCAAAAAACAACTCCACAGGGAACTTCAAATAGCACCTTTATTAGGTATTTGCAGTTAATATAACTAAAAACAATGCTGCAGAAGGCTGAACACCCCTGTCCCACGGGCTATATGGTTGTCTCTGTAGATAAACAAGTAAGCTTCTAGAAAATGCCTCTTTAGGAACAGGAGTTTTGGTGTTGACTCTGGCCAGTCTCGTGGGCATTAGCCACGCCTAGGCCTCGTGACAGTGGTTACAGAGCACCGATGCAGTATGAAGGCGGGTCTCGGTTTAAATGACTTCAGTAAGATGCCATTTAATTAAGGTTTGGTCAGCTGAGTGCTCCATCTCAGGTAGTCTCAACGCTAAGACTCAGCAGCACAGTGCTTGTCATAGAGGCATCCAAAGTTCGGTGTCTGTTCCAGAGTTTGAGGAAGAACATCCTCGTGTGAACCACCCCTGGGCAGAGACGAGGAGAGCCTAAATGTTCGCCTTCGGGAGCTTCTTAGAGGAATTTCTTCCTAAACATTCCAGTCAGTTTTTGTAAATATTCTGAAACTTCAGCTAATAGTGACAGGCACGTTTAGTCCACTCCATCACATCCTTGAAGAGCTAGCAATGTTAAAATATATTTTACAAAAACTAGCACTGGGCAGGGGACATGCCCGCCCCCAGCACACTCGTGAGGGATTTAGGAAGCGCGGGCTGTGAGCACGCACGGTTTCACTCTGACTCTTCCGTGCACCGCCCGTGACCTCAGGCGGCTGCTTAATTCTCTGAGCCTCGGTTTCCTGATCTGTACAGTGGGGATACCCACCTTTTGTGATACCACATTATTTTACTTTCTCTGCATTTGTAAAACCCTAAGCATAGTGCTGAACATATAATACTCGATAAATGGTAATTACTGTTAGTGATGCTATCCATTTAGTTAAAAATACTTTTAGAACAAGAAACTCTTACAATACAAGCGCTTTTAAGTGTAAGTATATTTTCTAATTTTCTACAGTTCACTTTTATTAGTATTACTTTCCTAAGTTAAAAACGTTAATTAAAGAAGAACGTGGTGGCCCTGAGCCATGTGAGCAATGGTTGGGGGTGTGGGGTGGGGCTCTCCAGGCCTGGGCTGCTCCTCATCCACACCACCTCCATGAGCCCTTCACCTCCGTCTAGGACAGCTGTTTATGAAGAATAAGGGTCTTAACCTGCAGCCCCTCCTCTTGTCCACAGTGTTTTAATTACTTCTTGGCAGAGAAGATGAAAATACTAAATATCAGTGTGCAGAGTTAACAGATCATATTAAGAACACATATTAAAGATAACACCAGCAGTTATGCTCATTCTGCTACCACAAATATTTTAAAGCTGATGATGAGAAGAATGTAGGTGTAGGTATTTGTGAGGAACCGTCTTTGTCATATTTGAGCCCAGGTGGTTTGTTTAGGCTGCTGTGTGCCACCACGTCCCCTTATCTGTGCCGGAAGTGATGGAGATAGGCAAGTGGCGTCGTGCACAGACCGGTCCCCCACAGTCTGTGCAAGCTGTGGGCGTGAGGGCCTCACCGTACTCCAGGAACCTAACAGGATCTGGGGCGGCGAGTCCCCTCAGCGGCTCCCACAATAGAGCCATCCGAACGGACAGCTCTCCTCCACATCCTGACAGTGGCCATCTGCTTGTACTGTTCTCAGTATTGCTTGTCCTGACCCTTTGGATTGATTCTTCTTTGAGGATACAGAGAAAGCAGAAATTAGCCAATGTAGTCACCTGTCACCGCAGAGAGAGCGCATGCACGTGAAAAGGGGAAGCATCACTTGTGACTTACGGGGCGCTGGTTAGAGCATTCGTGCCACACGAGCCGGTGGGGCAGGTCCTCACTGATCATGGCCTTGACAACTGTCTCAGCCTCACACAGTGCCCTCTCACCCTCCTGCTCTAGACACCCAGACATCTCTCTGATAGCTGATTATAGCCAGCAGATGCAGCCTGGAGTCTGTGGCTCTGATTGCAGGGCTAGGTGACGCCACCTCTCCCAGTTTCAGTCAGAAATGGAAGAAGAGAAGGGTCCAGGGGCAGGACGGACAAGGGCCTTCTCTGCGATGCTTCTTTCGGAGGGCTGTGGGGTGAGGCTCTTGTGGGGGTCCAGGTGCCGGGCAGTGGGGAGGAGCCCAGGGGACACCGCGGGCAGGGAGAGAAATGGGAGAGCCTAGAGAGGTTTAGACAGGTTGGGTAATCCAATTGGAGGCACGGTTGGGAGCTGTGCCTGGGGTGTTGGAGGACCCGTGCAGAGGAGTGATGGTGTGATGAAACACAGGACGAATGACAGCCTGGGCTTTGTGGGAGGTGTGGATCCCCACCCCTGCCTTGGTGACCCCCACAGAAGATTGAAGGTGGAATGGGAAAAACCTTAACGAGAATGGTTTTGCAAAAAAAACCCCAGGTTTTTAAAAGCCTCGCTCCTTTATTTTTGCAGCAGATGGGTGGACCTGAAGATAGGAGTTTGAACAGAGTAGCAGAGCTCCATTGAAAATGTGAACACAGCACACATTGTTCTGTACCCCAATTCATATTCCTTGGAGAAAGTGGATCCATTGACAGAAGATTTTTCAATTGGCACCAAAAAGATGACTTGGGTTTATGTAGAAAGGAGAGCTTGTTTTCACACAAATAGCCTCGGGTTGCTAAGTACATATTTAGTGGTTTCTGGGTTCTAGTTAGAAACTGCAGTGTTGGGTTCCTGCAGTTCTGGGTGACTGCTTGTCAGTAGGCTTGCCATCTGGACCTTGTTCAGGACTGGAAGCCAAGAAATGAGTAATCGTATATCTGCGTGCACACACTTGTGCATTTGATTGCTTTGGGCCTGACAGTATGCCTTCTAGCTAGTTGATTCGTAATTTTGCAGCCTTAAAAATGGAGATGGAAACCACTGTTTAGAGTGTGTGGAAATCCAGCTGGCAATCCATGGTACCAGCGGAGTCCACCCTTGTGGTTCCCCTGGGTCACCATTGGAAGAAGAGCTGTCTTGGGTCCCACATAACATACATTGACAAAACGATAGCTGACGAGCTAAAGAAAAGGTTGCAAAAAATCTCCTGTTTAGGAACTTGTGTGGGGCTGCATTCAGAGGGGCCCTGGGCCGCAGGTTGGACATGCCTGATGTATACTGTCGTGCACCAGCTGATTCTGCTGATAAAGACACGGCACCATTCAAGTTCATGGGCCAGAGGTCAGAGAGTGCTGTCCGCGGATTTTTAAAGGGGCCTCTTGTTTGCCTTGCCCCAACGAGTCATCTCTTTCTGCCCTTTCTCAGAACGTGTATGTCAACATAAACCGCATCATGTCTGTGGCCAATCGCCTGGTGGAGTCCGGCCACTACGCATCTCAGCAGATTAAGCAGATCGCCAATCAGCTGGAGCAGGAGTGGAAGGCGTTCGCCGCGGCCCTGGACGAGCGCAGCACCCTGCTGGACATGTCCTCCGTGTTCCACCAGAAGGCCGAGAAGGTCAGTGCCTGGGGCCCCGGCCTGCCCAGCGGAGCCTGGAGCGCTTGCTCCTTCTGTGCCGGCCATCCCTGCAGCCCCATCCTCGGAGGACTTTTGTGTGCCACCTGCTGTGCTTCAGGACCTGAGCTCTGAAGTCAGGAAGCCCTGAGCTAAAACTCCTGCGCTCCTACCCCTTGCTGTGCAGCCTTAGGCACTTGATTTCACCTCTCTGTTTCTTAACTTCTCCTTTGTGACGTGGAAGTTAAACTTCTACTTGAGACGAGAGTTTCCTTGCGTAAATGTGCAGTGCCTGGTCCCTAGTGAGCACCAGTATGGGTGGCCGATGCCCTCCCCTCCTCACTCCACCACCGTCATTTCAGAATCCTAATGAGGATGCACAGGCGGCAAGTAGCAGAATGCCTGACAATCAGGTATGGGAGCTGGGGTTTGCCCAGCCTTCCCCTGCTGGCCACTGGGGGCTTGCCGCCCCGCCCCGCCCCCGCGGTGTGTGGCGCAACCTCACCTGTCGCTTTATCAGGGAAGCGTTTTCTCAGAGGCCCCTGCACGCCAGCACTTCCCTCCCTTGCCCTGGTCTGGGAGTGGGGTGCGTGCCAGGTGCCTACAGGGGAGGTGGCGGTGTGGAGCCGGCTCCTTTCCCCGCCGCGGTGGGCGGGCTCTGCCAGCAGGCACCGGGGCAGAAGGGTGGGTGGGCGGGCAGCGTTCTGTCTTTCACGGTTATTAGGGGATTTGTGTGGATTCTGACCCCGTCAGCTGCCTCTCCTGCTGTGCTGTGCACATACCTTCTGTGCGAGGTAATGTGGACTGTACGCCCCCACGGGCCTCTCCTCAAACAATCGTGCTTAAACAAACACTCTGCAAGTAGCAGAAGGAAAGCGGTGCACTCACGTCGTCGTGGAGAGTGTGCTGGACAGTGAAACAGCTTTTTAGGACGTGGAGAAGGGCAGGGACTTACGGGGCCAGGCGAGTGGCTGCCTCATTTTAAAGGAGATAACACTGATACAGCTCACTCAGGGATAATTTTTTTTGGGGGGGGCGCGGGGAACCTGTATTCACAGGGATTTGCACGGATACTTCTAAGAAGGAAGTATATCTCTTTAATCTAGAACAGTCTCTGTTGAGTGAAGTCAGTAAAGGTGAGACAGAGGGAGGCTCCAGCTCGCCTGGGATTTCCGCCAGGCAGCTATGGTGTGGCTCAGATGCTAATGAGCAGTGATCTCAGCACCGGAAACCTGAAGTGGAGGCAAGAGAGGGAGCTGGAATGGGAAGAACAGGAAACCTGGCTGCCTCGTGTCACGCTGTGAGTGAGGACTTGGACGGTTAGGGAGTAACGCTCTGCTTACCGGCCGCGTGCACTCAGCTAGTGTTATAAGGGAGGATAAATCAAAGCCCCTTCCCCACAAAAATACTTCACGTGAAGTGACAGGAGCCCCTTCAGGTAGCATAGCACTATCTCCAGAACTCGGTGACCTGCTTGGTCTCTGTCGTTGTGCAGGATTGTGGTGTATTGTTGGCTGGACATTATTGTGAGTGGGAAATGAGCTGAGTGGTCTCTGCACGTGTGTCAGTTGGAATGGTAACAACGTGTGGGGTACGGCACCCCCTGGAACTCGGGTGGGGGTGGAAATGATAGTGGACCCCCAGAAAGGTACGTCGGGACGAGAGGAATACATTTGAAACGGCACCAGCTGCTTGGATGAATGGCCGGTCACCTGAAGCATAAGAGCACGTAGGAAGAGTCTCTTTCGTAAACATGGCAGGACTCAGAATTGTAAATAGCCCCCGAGGATTAATTGCTGCTCTGACCTGCCTGAAAGTAATCTAGAAACGCGGGTGCTGTGGGGCATTTTTCCCTGTGGTGTTTCATTATCAAGAATTTCTAACTGGCAGCAAAGTAGAAAGCGCCTGGGGTGTTTTTATTTGGGTAAAATGAATGGCTATGAGTTACGCATTTGAAGGAAACGAAACTGCACGAACGTATTATTGAACAGAATTTCTTGGTGTCCTGCGTAAACGGTCACATTGCCCAGGTCTCCATGCCGATCAAGTTGTCAGAGAAGAAGCCAGATCCGAGCGTAGGGGCAGAGCGGCTGGTGCCCGGCATTTTTGGTGGACCTTGACCGGGGCAGTGAGGCTTGCCCAGGCCACTGAAATGTGCCCAGGGGACAGTGGGACGTCTTCAGAAAGTGTTCCCTTACCTCAAGTAAAATCGCATCGTGTATCTTCCCCTTCGCTGCATGGAAGTAGGATCTTTGAAGTTGTGATGCGTGGAAGGAGGTCACGTCTCCTAACATCGTTTTCCTCTTCCCGGGAGAGTGGTCCCGGGGCTGGATCAGCTTTGCTCATGCGGTTTCGCTAACCCCAGGGGAGAAGGGACCGTTAGCTTGGACATCTTAAGTCTCTGTTGTAGCCCCTCCTTTGAGCCCCATCCAGAATTCTCATGAAGAATTTGAATCTGACTGGGGGGACCTAGGGCTCCCATGTGTGACCCCACGTGGGTGGTCTTACTGCAGGAAGCACGCCTCCCGGGCAGGACTGCAGCTCCCAGCAGGGCGACCTGTGTGCGGAGTGCCCCCACTGCCCCCTGGCCGTGCGGGTTCTCTTTGGATGTTTGTGGTTTCATAAGCAAATCTCGAGGTTGAAACTAGATGAGAGAGACGGTTAGGCGTGATGCTCTCCGCAGCCGTCTCGGTGTTCACCCTCTCTCGTCCCCCCGGGAGGCTGTGTGGAGCAGCAGAGTGAGACGTGGCGGCCCAGCACCCTTCGCGGACCGGGCGGAGGGGCTCCAGCCTCCACCTGTTCTGTCACGTGGCAGGTCCACTGGACAGTCCCACGTTACTGGAATCACCTTCTTATAACACAAAGAATTAAAGTGACTTGACTTTTACTCCTCCTTAAAATCTCCAATTTTTAACTATTAAAAAAATAATCTAGAGCTACACTGTCCCATGTGGTAGCCCGTCACCACATGTGGCCATTGAAGTTCCTTCAAGTTAAATAAAATGCGTTAATAAAATAATTTAAAAATAGGCAGATTGAAACTCGCTTCCTTAGTCACAGCATCCACATTTCAGATGCTCGGGAGCAGCAAGGGGCTGTGGCTGCTGTGTCAGACGTCACTGCACACAGTTCTGTCAGGGCCGATAGAGGTGTCTGCTCACCGTATTTCATGGATGACTTTAAGGGCCTCTAATTTGAGAATAGCCAAAATTAAAGTAAAAACCAGTATTTGCATAATTCCTTAAAATTTACAAACCTCTTTAACACGAACCCTTGTTTCATCTTTACACGAGGCCAGTAAAGTAAATGGGGCTGGTGGCGTTCTGTTTGGAGAGCGACGTGCCCGTGTGCCCAGAGCTGGGACTGTCATCGGCATCTGTGAAAGTCCTTTGTTCCTGACATAATTGTGCGCTGTTTCACACATGAGCACTTTTAGTAATATTCTTACAAAATGTCCCTTTCCATGAAAAAGTGACAGAAGTAACATTTACTGTAGACGTGACTTCTAGTTACCATCTGGGTAATTTATTGTGAGTCTGGGTTGACATTCAGAGGAAAAGGACAATAATCCCGCTTCGGGGTTCCCTGTTACATTTCTCAGGCAAATGATACCCATCTGGTTGTTCTCAGTCAGTGTCGTAGAGCAGAGAAGATGCCACGGATAGGAGGGAACTGGAATAAATGAATGAGACGTGTTTGTAATAAATCTGTGAAGACAGGTGTAGGGTCCTTGGCCAGGTTGTCGCTGTGTGCTGGTTCAGGCTGACCCAGTGCCCCCAGTTACCCGGTTGGAGCTGTCCCCGTGGAACCTCATTGGGCGGAGATGGGGGCACCAGGACAAGGATGTGTCGCTTAAGAGTTGGGGAACAGAAATGGTGAAATGAAAAGGAGGGTAGTGTTTTCTGGAGATGAAAACAGACCATGAGGAAATCAGAAATAGGAAAAGAACTCGGAGGTGTGAAGTCCTGTGTGTGCAGAGTCAGGCAGAAATAACGCCCTTTGGATGAGCCGGTGACCGGCACCAGAGCTTTAGTACAAACCATTAGCATGTGGTGCCGTGGCACAGCCATCTCTTCACTACTCGAAAAGGGTGTCGGCCCTGCCAGACCCCGTGTTTTACACGTGTGTGTGGAATCCAACCAGCCTTAACTTTTCCCAGGAGGAGACAGGCTCTCGGGATATGTATTTTAAAAGTTCACGCCCCGGGCGGTTTTGTCCCCTGGTCACCTGAACAGGCTCACCACCTGATAGTGCTCAGCTGACACTCCGTCTCCAGGTCTGGGGGGCGGGGTGGGAGGGGGCTGGAGTGAAATTCACTACCTTTGAGGATCCCAGCGCTGGGGGCGGGGGCGGGGGGATAGGCCAGCGCGCGGACCTGCCCCCAGATCGGCAGCAGAGGGAGATGAGTGGCATAAATGCTCATGGAAGTGAATCTGCTAATTGACAGGTCAAGTTCAGCGATCACAGCTTACGTGTCAAGCACTCTGCCCTCATCCGGTCGCCTCAGTTTTGCAAACCGGTTGGCCCTGACTCCTTTCCTTTTATACTCAGCCACGCTTTCCAAAAGTCACCCTTCTGCGCGCCGGGGTCCCCGGTTCTGAGCCGGCTCCTGATGTCATCGCCTGCGCTCCGCTGTCTTCGCCCTCAGTCTAGCCAGATGCCGTGTGCACACGTCTTTCGGTCACGGAGCATTTAAAGTGTCAGACACTAAACTGGCTGCTCTGAGCTCACCAGAGTGTCACCGGCATTTATAAAGTGTCAGGCTCTGTGCTAGGCGGGTTTCCTCCAACTGTTTTTCAAGATGGTTGTAGGGGTACGTGTGTGTGTGTGTGGGGGGGGGTAGAATGTAGCACAGTGATCAGAGGAGATTTTAACATACCAGCACCCCCGGCCCCCATACGAGGTCGGACAATTAATTTCATGAACTCATCCTAGAAAAAGTGTCACACACCTCACTGCTGAATATCACTATGGTCACATTCAAAGTCCTCCCCTTGGGAAGCTGTGCACTGACACCAGCGCCCCATCCACCCTTCAAAGCAGTTTTGCAACTCTTTCTGGAATGGCCATCAGAGCTGTCGTCATCCCCCAAATCTGACAATTACGTTGGCAATGCTGCCAAGTTTATGACACCTTATTGAGTTTGCACAGTGCTACCAACTTAAGTGCATGTTTGAGAACTTAATTGTCAGGTTTTGGGTATGACAATGGCCATTCCAGAAAAAGAATTCCAAAACTGCTTTGAGGGGTGGACTAGACGCTGGAGCTGGTGCACAGCTTCCCAAGGGGAGCACTTTGAAGACGACCGCAGTGACATTCAGCAATGAGGCACATGGCAGTTTTTCTAGGATAAGTTCGTGGAGTTAATTGTCCGACCTCGTATTCATAATGCACATTATGCATATCATACTAAAAGTTCCCAAGAGGCTCTGTTCTGTAGGTACCTGTGAACTTGGACACCGGCCTGGACCCCAGCATGCGTTTTCTTTGAGGAAGGCCTGTTAACACCCTCTCCCTTGGGTTCTGGTCCTTTGGGTGTTCAGCCATTCAGAAAGCATCCAGGGCCTAGGGCGTGCCCTCTGGAGTCTAGGGTTGCCATCTGATAACTTTTTAAAACGACAAAAATCATGCGAAGTCCCTGTCAGACCCTGGCCAGGTTTATGTCTGTCACTGGGATATTTTGGCCAGTGGATTTCGATGTGCAGAATCCCCCTTCCACAAGACTTCCACCTGGACCGCCGTCCTGCCTGTGCATGCAGAACCTGGCCACCTTTTTCAGGTGAGCGTTCGTAGTGCCCTCTCAGGATGCGTTAAGAAATGATAGGAGAGCTGCTTTTACCACCAGCATTCATGAACCTTCTCGAATGTTTCTCTTTACCGGTTGCTTCAGAAATTGGAGTTGAGTATGTCTTACTGGTCATTTCGATACAGGGACATATCAGCCTGTCACTCCTGCTTATGTGAAGTATTTTGTAGCTTGTCTGCCCCTTGTTACATCAGAAGCATTTTAAGCTTTCTTAAGACTACATTGTAACTCCACTTTGGGTATTTGTGTACAGATGCAATTAATTGCTGACTTGACCTGATGATTTATTAATGATGGTGATTAACCTCTGTTGGGTCACATTTGAAAGGGTTTACAGTAACTTAATAACGGATGTTGTGCAGTCATGGAAGAGAAGCCAGTGGAATAGCGATTGAGACAACTTAGAATCATCCAGGCTGGCATGTTTATAGAACCCTGCACCCCAGAAATACCTAGAACTGTGCCCGAGTAGCCATCTGTGCATGTATGCGGAGGGGCAGGGGTATAAAGGAGCTCTGGATGACGACAGGAAGATGACATCCTAGAGTAGTGAGGGTGTCCCCTGTGCTCGCGTGGGCTGGGTCCTGTTTGCAGCCGTCAGAAACCGCACACTGTCAGGTGACACTTCATGCCGTTTGAATTGGTTTCAAGCCCTAAGATTTGCATACCGATACTTTTCTGAGCCAATCAATATATTTATAATAAAGAGATTTTATAAACAATCATTACTTGGGTGACTTGTCTATTTTAAGTTCCTAAAAATGCAGTAAGTCCCGGAAAGTTGTTCTCATGAGTATTTTAAGGGAATCAGCATGTTGCTGAGTGGCAGGTCAGTGAGCCCCCTTTCTGCAGCCCCCTCTGCGTTCCATGGCAGGTCAGTGAGACCCCTGTCCACGGCCCCTCTATGCGTTCCATGGCAGGTCAGTGCGCCCCCTGTCCGCGGCCCCC